>JBCEWC010015434.1:0-13731 GCA_038996855.1 Solanum aculeatissimum
ACCCCTTACTCAGAATTTTTGGTTCGCAGACTATTTTTTGTAAATATTAATTGGTTTCCTAATTATCCTTAAAATTATGTGGCGACTCTAAAATTAAATTAAATTGTTGAATCTTTTAAATTCTTTATTTAATTATTTTTTTAGCGAGTTGTCACGACGTTGCGCCTTCGGGATGTCAACATGTAGAATAGGGTTAGAAGATAAAACCATGCATTAGATAATCCTCTGCAAAGCGTCATGCAATATTAGTGTTTCTTCAATTAGAAACGTAATAAGCGATTATTTAATTTCCGAATAAAAAATGTTGTAGGATTAACTTTGACAGAAAGCAAATTTATCATTTTTACTTTGGCCTTTTGAATCTGATGATTATAATAAATGTGTTAGAAATATATTATGTAAAAAGTCGTATTATTTGTAGTCTGAAAATTAGAATATTTATGAACTTGCTATTGTTTTTATGTTGAATCTAATTGTCTCTTCATACATGACTTAATCACCATTAATCTAATGTTACATAATTCATCTTTTCTTTTTTCTTTTTTCTTTTTTCTTTTTTTTATTTTAAAAATAGCTATTCTATCGATTCATTCTTAAAGGTGAAATTAAACGTTAAAAAAAAAAAGATTGTATACCAATCCCACAGGCATTGAAAAGAATTAAGGTATAGAATAAATATGTTTATCTATTTTAAAATAAATTTGTTATATGTAATAGTCTTTTGGTATTCCATGTTTATTTATATTGTACAATATTTTTTGTCATATTTAAATTTTATAAGGTGAAAAGAATATCTCTATTGTTTGAGAAATTTGAAAGATCAAGATTAAGAGATGAAGAATAAGAAGATTAAATATATGGGAATTGTAAAAGTTCTCTCTCAAGTCATGACCCCATGCGTAAAAACTTATTGAAATTAATTAATTTCTGGGAAAAGATGAGAAGACATACATCTTAGAAACG
Organism: Solanum aculeatissimum; assembly: GCA_038996855.1. Taxonomy (NCBI): domain Eukaryota; kingdom Viridiplantae; phylum Streptophyta; class Magnoliopsida; order Solanales; family Solanaceae; genus Solanum; species Solanum aculeatissimum. The sequence continues at coordinate 964 of JBCEWC010015434.1, forward strand.
GTAACACAATAATTATTAACATAATTAGCGTTCAATGAATTTAATTTTCATGTAAACGTTACATAAATAATGATAGATAATCTGATATTTTTATTATATTTTAATATAATGTAGGGGCAAAACGTTATATTAATGTTCCCGGAACCTATTCCCCGTACACGGAGGCCAGTGAGATGGCCTATGTCAGACCTCAACTTGATGGTTCGAGCGGCTCGGGCTTGACTAGTGATTTACCTGATGAGCCTAGCCAAGGCCCCTTGACTTTGGTCAAGATCAAGTTTAGCTAAGGAAGACCTTGGCAGTGGCGTGGCTAAGGCAAGACAATGGCTGGATAAGTTAAGGCAATGCAAAGCTGGACGTGGCTAAGGCATGACAAAGCTGGGCAAGCTAAGGCAAGGCAAGGCTATGACGTGACAAGGTCGTGACTAGACAGATTTGAGACCAAGTGTTGAGCAAGGTCAAAGGTGCAGGGAATCAGACCCCAATGGCAAGCTGTGCAGGGCAGGACCTGTGCCATGGCACAGGCACGTGTGCTGGGTCTGGGCATGGCACAGGCATGCAGAGTAGAAGAAAATCTGGGCGCCAAGGGCAAGGCATTGGCGCCAAATTTGAAGGCTGGCCGCATGTGCATGGCACATGCGTGGGCATTTGGCGGTTAATTTTCGTTCCTAGCCATTGTGACATGTCAGCATGTTTGGATAAACTTGTATATTCAAATTTTAAATATGTCTATCAGTTGGGGATGTCAACTGAGTTGGTTGGCACATGACTGGGCAGGCTGTGGTCTATTTATAGGCACAAGCAGTCAATCTGGACAGTAGAGTTGGCCTGGACGAATTTTTATAGGTTAAGTGATGTGTGCTTCTTTGTTGGCACGAGTTGAATAACAATGTTGAGAATTCATTCCTGTACATACTTATGTTCTAATTTTATAGTCAGGGTTTATGTTGGGACAGGATTAAGGGTAGGCAAAAAGCAGGCTGAGTCTAAAAGAGTTAGGTTGCCAATTGGGTTAGATCGCAAGGGTTGACCCCATATCAATTGGTATCAGAGCAAAGGTCATTTTAACACAAATATGGCTGGGAAAAATTCGTACAATGAATTATGGGAAAAGGTTGCACGCCTGGAAGCCATTCTGGGCATGACAGACGCTGCAGATGGCATGGCAGATGTCCTGACACAGATACAGGGCATCAATACTGCGATGTTGATATACCGTGGTGCTGTGGATGGCCAGTTGGCCAAATTGCAGGCTTTTCATAATTCTGTTGATGCACAAACTGAGGGCCTGAAGAGGAAAAACGAAGATCTCAAGGCGGAAGTAAATATTCTCCGCCTGGATGTTGCTAATCTGCCCAGGGGAGGCAAGGAACATACAAAGATCAAAATTCCAGAGCCAAAATCGTTTGATGGTGTACGAGGGGCTAAAGAACTAGAAAATTTCCTATGGGACTTGGAGCATTATTTTGCTACTGCCCATGTTTTTGAAAATGATAAATTGACCATGGCAATCCGTTATTTTCGTGAGGATGTCATCCTGTGGTGGCAGACTAAGTGTGTTGATGATGACAGTGCTAACAGGCCTAGGGTCAATATGTGGGTGTAGTTGAGGGAAGCACTACGTGAGAAATTCTTGCCAAGTAACTCTTCTTGGGTTGATAGGGACAGACTGAAGTGTTTGAAGCAGGTGGGATCGATAAGGGACTATGTAAAAGAATTTTCGTTGCTCTTGGTGAACATTCAAAATATGTCAGACGAAGATAAGTTGCACAATTTCATTTCTGGGATGCAAGATTGGGCACAAAATGAGTTGCGCAGGCAGAAAGTGCAAGATCTGCCTAGTGCCATTGCTGCTGTTGATGCCTTGATCGATTTTCGGTCAAATAATGTCGTCACTGACTCATCTCATTCTTCTAAGTAAAAGAAGAAGGAGAAGAGCAAGGACTGGAAGAAGGACAAGCGAAAATTAGATGGAAATGAAAAAGGCAAGGGAAAGATGGATGTAGCCTCGTCTAGTCAAAATAAACAGGGTGGGAAAATAATTTGTTGGACTTGTCAGAAATCAGGGCATCAGGCAAGGAACTGTCCAAAATAAGCCAAGATAAATGCACTCCTGGTTGAAGAGGAGAAGCAGAACAGTGGGAAGGGACATGATATTGCTGCCTATGTCAACCCACTGCGTTTAATCAACACGTTAACATGTGTTGTGGGATGGACAGAGATGAGGGAAATGTCACTACAGATGTTGCCATTGTAAGTGTTGCTAATTCTATGGAACTGTCTGATGGTTATAGTACTTTAATGTATGTTGATATAAAAATTGGGGAACAAAAAAGTTGTGGCTATGGTAGACTCTGGTGCTACTCATACATTTGTGGCCTAAAATATTATAAAGGACTATGGGTTGAAAGTAACGAATTATCCAACCAAGATGAAGGCTGTCAATTCTGCTGTGCAACCAGGCTATGGCATGGCTATAGATATGCCTCTGAAAATTAGGCACTGGTCTGGTGTGCATACATTGATAGTGGTGCCACTGAACGACTTCAATATTCTTCTAGGAATTGATTTTATGAGGAAATTCAAAGTTACCCCGATTCCTCATTTGGATGGTCTGATATTCATGGGTGAGAAAGATCCCAGATTTATGAAGGGGATAAATCAATTTGCTGCTAAAGATAAGAAGAACAAAGAAACAATAGCCTTGTTGTCGGCTATTGGGTTTGAAAAGGGTTTGAAAAGAGGTGAACCTGCATATCTTGCTACTTTAATAGAAGTGAAGCCTGATGTGCATTTCCAAGTTCATGGTGATGTTTCCAAGTTGCTGAATGAATACAAGGACATGATGCCACCAGAACTGCCTAAAGAGTTGCCTCCAAGGAGGGAAATTGATCACAGGATTGAGCTGATTCCTGGATCTGTGCCACCGACACGACCTCCTTACCGCATGTCTCCATTGGAGTTAGCTGAATTAAGAAAACAATTTTCTGAATTGCTTGATGTAGGCATGATCCAACCTTCCAAGGCTCCATTTGGTGCTCTTGTTCTATTCCAGAAAAAACAAGACGGAAGTCTTCGGATGTGTGTTGATTATAGGGCATTGAACAAGGTTACTATGAAGAACAAGTATCCTGTGCCACTGGTTCAAGACTTGCTGGGTTGACTAATGCCCCGAGTACTTTCTGCAATCTAATGAATAATGTTTTTTATGAGTATCTTGATGACTTTGTTGTAGTCTATTTAGATGACATAGTCATATATAGTAATACTCTAGAAGATCATCTGTTGCATTTGAGGAAAGTATTGCAAAGACTTAGAGAATATCAACTCTATGTCAAGATGGAAAAATGTGAGTTTGCTAGTTGCAAAATAAAATTTTTGGGCCATTTGGTTAGTGAAAACCAAGTGCGCATGGACCCCAAGAAAGTACAGGAAATAATGGAATGGCAAGCACCCACCGGGGTTAAAGAACTAAGATCGTTCTTAGGAATGGAAAATTATTACATAAAATTTATTGCTAGCTATTCAAAGAAGGTTGCCCCATTGACGGACTTGCTGAAGAAGGATACAAAATGGGCTTTGTCAGATGCGAGAGAGAAAGCTTTCAACTCATTGAAGAAGGCCATTGCTTCTGAACCAATACTGCAGTTGTCAGATTTTGATCAACCATTTGAAGTACACACTGACACCTCAGATTATGTTATGGGAGGTGTGCTGGTTCAAAATGATCATCTTGTTGCATGTGAGAGCAGGAAGTTGAATCCAACTGAGCAAAGATATTCTGCACATGAGAAGGAAATAGTGGCAGTACTCCATTGCTTTCAAACATGGAGGGTGTATCTCTTGGGAATAAAGTTCGTAGTGAAGACGGATAATGTGACTAATACTTACTTCAATACTCAACAGAAATTGAGCTCGAAGCAGGCACGGTGGCAAGAAATATTAGCAGAATATAACTTTGTGTGGATACATAAACCAGGAAAGCTAAACCAAGTTGCTGATGCGTTGAATCGTCAAGAGGTATTTGCTGCTATTTATGCAATAACTAGACTTGAATATGATTTTCTTGTTAAGATTAAATTTAGTGTTGCATATGATTCATTATATGCTAAGTTAATGGATCAAGTGAAAGAGGGAACAGTTAGACGGTATTGGATCTAGGACGATCTGCTTTATTTCAAATGGGGGAGAGTCGTTGTACCTCAAGGTGATGGGTTGCGAAGAAAACTCCTCAAAGAAACACATGATACTATTTATGTTGGACATCCGGGTGTTGAAAGGATGATGGATTTACTGTCCCAAAATTATTTTTGGCCAAAGATGGAGGATGATATTGAGGCATATGTAAAATCATGTCTTGTATGTTAGTTGGACAAGATGGAACGAAAGAAGGAAGTTGGTTTGTTGTAGCCTTTACCCATTGCAGAGCATCCATGGTCTTCTATTTCGATGAACTTCATTAGCGAGTTTCCAAAGGTGGATGGAAAAACATCAATCATGGTCGTGGTTGATAGGTTCTCTAAATACGGTATCTTCATAGCTGCCCCTACTCTATGTTCTTCTAAAATAGCTGTTGAGTTATTTTATAAGCATGTTGTGAAAAACTTTGGTATTCTATTGGATATTGTGAGTGATCAGGATGCTAGATTTACTGGTCGGTTTTGGACTTCTTTGTTCAACATGATGGGCACTGATTTGAAGTTCTCAACAGCTAACCACCCACAAACTGATGGACAGATGGAAAGAATTAATAATCTGCTTGAGGAATATCTCAAACATTATGTGACTGCAAATCAGAGAAATTAGGTAGATTTGTTGGACAGTGCATAGTTTTGTTACAACTTGCACAGGTCGTCTATAACTGAGAAGAGTATGTTTGAACTAGTGTTGGGTATGCAACCACAGACACCGTTAGAAGTCGCCAAAACTGATGCACAAGGAAAATGTCTTGTTGCTCACAAGTATGCGCGTAACAAGCAAGAGATGCTATATGAGGCGTAAGATAGCTTGAGGAAGGTAGCAAAACGAATGGAGAAGTATGCTGATCAGGGTCGGCGTGCTTTGGAATTCCAAGTTGGGGACAAAGTGCTACTGAAATTGACTCCATAGATTTGGAAGAAAATCAGTAGCGCAATTGTGCATCGTTCACTGATTGCAAAGTATGATGGGCCTTTCGAAATGGTTGAAAGAGTGGGTGAAGTTGCCTATAAGTTAAGATTGTCGGAAAGACTTAAAATTTACCCCATAATCCATGTGAGCTTTTTGAAGCCTTTCTATGGTGATGCTGAAGATCCAACAAGGTCGGCAACAAGACGTGCTCCACCTGTGGTGCGGACACATTTTGAAGATCAGATTGAGAAGATTCTGGATCATAGGCTGGCTGGATATCACAAGAAGAGCAGGCGGACTGAGTTTCTGATTCATTGGAAGGGCAAGCAAGAATGTGATGCAACCTGGGAGAAGGCAGTATCCTTGTGGCACTTCGAGGATCAGATCAAATAATACCTTGATACTGCTACACCAAAACAACTTGGTCGGATCAGGCGTTCTACCTCATCGAGGACGATGAGATCATTGGGTGGGGGAAGTTTGTCAGACCCTCAACCTGATGGTTTGAGCGACTCGGGCTTGGCTACCTACGACATCTGACCATCAGATGCCTCCGGTCGTCTTCTAACATTACCGACATTTTGGATTTTCATAAATTTCACATAAGATAAAAGCTTTTTTCATCATCAGAAACAACCAAATTTCCAACCTCTTGCATTGCATTACCATAACAAAAAGAAAAAAGAATGAAAAAAAGAGATTGCTCTTGTGACTCGGGATGAACCTTTATCGGTGGAGGAAAGGAATAGCAATGGATTCCTATAGAGCATCCAGGAAAAAGCAGATTCAATCGGCCGAAGAATTCTTACGTGGTCCAAGGAAATCAAAGGTCCGCTTCCACAAATTTCATCTATATTTAATCTCTTAATATCAAAAGAGCTTATATAGTCATGATTCAATTTAGGTCCATCTTGATTGATTTCTCATTTTTCAGATCTGATTGTAACAATGATTTACCTGATGATCCTAGCCAAGGCTCCTTTGACTTAAGTCAAGATCAAGTTTAGCTTAGGAAGACCTTGGCAGTGGCATCGCTAAGGCATGCAAGGTAGGATGTGGCTAAGGCAAGGTAGGATGTGGCTAAGGCAAGGCAAGGGCTGGATAAACTAAGGCAATGCAAAGCTGGACGTGGCTAAGGCATGACAAAGGTGGGCAAGCTAAGGCAAGGAAAGGCTATGATGTGACAAGGTCGTGGCTAGACAAGTTTAAGACCAAGTGATGATCAAGGTCAAAGGTACAGGGAATCAGACCCCAATGGCAAGTTGTGCAGGGTAGGACCTGTTCCATGGCACAGACACGTGTGTTGGGTCTGGGCATGACACAGGCATGCAGGGCAGAAGAAAATCTGGGCGCCAAGGGCAAGGCATTAGCGCCAAATTTGAAGGTTGGCCGCATGTGCCATGTACATGCGTGGGCATTTGGCGGTTAATTTTAGTTTCTAGCCATTTTGACATGTCAGCATGTTTGGATAAACTTGTATATTCAAATTTTAAATATGCCTATTAGTTGGGGATGTCAACTGAGTTGGCAGGCACATGGCTGACACATGACTGGGGCAGGTTGTGGCCTATTTATAAGCACAGACAGTCAGTCTGGACAACAAACTTGGCCTGGATGAATTTTTATAGGCTAAGTGTTGTGTGCTTCTTTGTTGGCATGAGTTGAATAACAAAGTTGGGAATTCGTTCTTGTACATACTTTTGTTCTAATTTTGTAGTCAGGGTTTGTGTTGGGACAGGATATGGGTAGGCAAAAAATAGACTGAGTCTAAAAGAGTTATGCTGCCAATTTGGTTAGATCGTAAGGGTTGACCCCATATCAGCCTATATAGGCTTAGCACTTCATGAGACAGCCTCCATACTCAACTTCTCCAACTCTTAGAAACTGTGTTTCAAGTCCGATTTTGGTAATTCAAAAGTCCATATAATTAGGATTTTTGCAAGGAATGTCATGGTGAATTCAAATTAAAGATTTTGGCACATATTTCAAGGTAAAATTTATGTTTTAGCTGATTCTTAATGGAATTTAATAAATGTTTCACTGATTTTGTTCGATTTTTGAGAATTTTAACCTAGAAAGTTTTGAAAAGAATGTTTTTCTGGTAAAAGTTCTAATTTTATTTTTGGGTTTTTTCTCAGTCTTTTGATGTTCATTTTAGCCTGAATTTTTGGCTGTAGACTCAAGGTGACGTGGGGAATATTTTTCAAGATTTTGTTTGGAATTTTGGAAATAGTCTTAATTTTTCTCATTTTAGGCACTTTTGGTCTAATTTCACTCGTTTCTCAAGTTTTATGACCAATGTGATTGAGTTAACCTTTTGAGTTGTGTTTCTAACAGCATAGCAGCATTGGGAAGCTATAAGAAGCGAAAAAACTTAGCTAAATTGATGCGGTGTGCGAGACGTTGGATGTCAAGTTGGCTAAGTTTCTCTACACCTCAGATTGAGTTGAAATAGTTGTATATTTGAGTTGAAATGTGTAGAATTAAACTATGAATGGATTGAGATATGGACTTTATATTGTATATAGTTGGTTGTATATCTGCATGTGATATTTATGACGGTGTGGGATTACAATTATTATATTGAGGGTTGTACTAATTGAATTCTTACACTATTTGTCTACGAGAAGGGCCTAGAAGGTGTTGAGAACAAGTGATAGGTACGTACACTGATCTTGGCTCTTGTGTGTGTGGGGGGGGGGCTAAGATTACTAAACAATACTTATTTTTTTGAATGAAAAGTTATTACATGGTACTTTGTGCACTGATTCTAGTATTTATAGTTGTTCTAAGTACTTGTGGTTGCCTTCATTATGGTAGATTTCCTATTTAAACACTATTTTGTTCTACCCTATGACTTATGTGTTCTTGTATACCATTGTTATATTCTATGAACTTGTTCTACTGGTTGGTGACCAGAGAAACACCCCATGTTCTAGGGACGGTTATAGTTGTACTCCTAAGGAAGCGTTGCATTTTATGATACGAGAGTTGTGCTACTGAGCCACTAACGTATTAGGGATGATAGTGTGATAGGTGTTGGTTATGTCCTATGGGTTTCCTTGGGTTATTTGTGAGGAGACACTAGCTATGTAGGTTGGTCCTAGGAGCTGACATCATGTTCAGAGAAAGGCACATTATCAATGGGCCGGCACATGGTTACCTTGGGAAGAAGCCTTGATAGCAGCGGGGCTGCGATATGATTCTGGGTGGGTGACATCCTTATGATTTTCTAGCCTCTTGGGCCTTAGCTTAGGTTATACTGACACTGCCCTATGAGTTACTTTACACAGAGAAAAGGTTTGGTAAGGGTCGAATATGAGCTAGTGTTTGGGTCAAGCATGTGTGTTGACTTGACTTGTACTTGTATGAGTGTGTATAGCTTATTGCTACAGAGATATGCAGAACATGAGACTGTGTATTGATTTTATGTCATACTGCAACCTAATTCTGGTATAGATATGGCTTTGTTGGGTTTGGTTGTCCAGGATACTTGTGATGCACCATGATTATCCATGTTCACTATGGGTACTTATAATTGACGAGGTTATGGTATACCTGGACTTTTTTTAGCATGACCCTACGATGATTTGTGATACTTTGATATACTATTGATGGTTGTTGTGCACTAGTTCTTTCTATTTGATTCTGGGGTATATGTTGTATCTGAGAGAGGTAGTAGTAATAGTTCTGTAGGTTGAATTGAGATTATGGGATACTTAGGTTTTGAGCATCATTGCCTACGTTCACTCTGGGCATGATATGACTGGCATCGCCTATGTTCACTATGAGCATGATATAACTTTGGAGTTGTAAATCCAGATAAATTGGTTGAGTGGGTGACTATTTTGATATCTTGAGTCCTAGATGACTCTCCCCATCACTATTTGAGCTTCGTTGGTCACATTCGAGTATCCGAGTCCCTAAGTTATGCGCCCTGAGGTTCGAGTTTTGGTGACCACGACTGAAGATGCCTAATGATGGATGCCGACTCTGAGGTCCAAGAAACTATTGATATTTTGGGTCGGGGACCTCACTGGTTGTACTCTAGGTTTGAGATTCTACTATTTGTTCAAAGATAGATACGACACACCGATTGTTTTGGGTCTAAGAATCGGTTGATTATGGGTCTTGGACCCCATTGGTTACATTTTAGATTGAGGACCCCATTGATCTCATTTGGGGTGAGGCCCCATGATTGACATTCTAAGATGAGACACACTTGTATGCGAGGGGGATTCATTCTCTTGCTGGGGATACGTCCCACCGTTACTCATGTATACTTTGGATTGGATGTCACGTACCGGCATAAGGTCAAGGACCCAGCTATTATGTGATTGATTACTCGTGGATCCACACACCTATTCTTACCTATATTTGGCATGGGTGTACCTTCTGACCTATAGGGGCTCAGGGGGCGTTCAAGCTTAGATATTAAGGTCTTACATCCACGTACAACTGACCCTTATTATGATGATGTGGAGAGTTGGGCTCTATAATGCTTCTATGGTATTTTATGATGGTGTTATGGGTTTTGTGATGGTTTAGTGAAATTCTATGATTATATGTCAGTTCTATATTATGCGCGGGTGTACCTCTCGGGCTTTTATGGGCCCAGGTGGCATACAAGCATAGCTACTAGGGCCTTGCACCCGCGTACAACACTATACCTTAGTTTGGACAGTTACAGTATAGGTATACATGGTTTCGTCAGTCGGTTACTGTTGTTCATCACTTGGGTTGATTTTAATTACTGTTGTTCATCAGTTGGGTTGGTTTCGGTTACTGTTGTTCATCACTTGGGGTGGTTCAACTGAGGATTGAGAGTCTTCCAAATATGCTTATCCTTGATTTGATTTTTGATTTGTTAGACTTGATATAGTTCTCCATTCTTGAACTTTTCATATGTATATTATTTCACTTGGTCGACTGATGATGTCTATTGGGTGTCTTTTTTTGGTACTCACCCTCCTTATACATCTTCCCATGGTGCAAGTTCAGGTACGATCCATGATCAACGAGTTGGGATTTGGGAATGTTGGAGAGACTTTTGGGTGAGCATCGACAACTCTAGCTTCGTCACAGTTTGCTTTCTCTTGATGGTCGTCTTTTACTTTCAGACATTAACCTTGTATAGTAGAATTATATATTTGTAGGTGCACTCTTGGGTTTATATATTATTATGGTTAATGATATATATATATATATATGATATTTCCTTGTGTCTATTGTAGCTCTATATAGCTGACTTCCACATTCTCGGTAGGTTTCTATGTATTATCTATGTTACTACTTTATTGGTTTGGACTTGAGTAAAAGCTAGGACAGGTACCCTTTGGGTTGGGTAATTGGCTTACCTATAGGTGGGATCAAACATGCGCCATCATGACTGGGAGTGGGTCATTACAAGTTGGTATCATTGCTTAAGGTTCACCGGTCTCACAGTTGTATAGAGTTACCATCTAGTAGAGTCTTGTGGCTTATCTCCAGGTGGCTATGGGATGTTTAGAGATTTTCTTATGTTTTTTATTTTTGTTGTGCGTCTTGTCAATGGTTCTTCGATTTCTGTGAATTGGGTCTTGTTCGTTCCTTCGCATGTATGTTGCAAAGAGGTCGGACTCCGAGCAAGGGTAATGTTGCATTGTCAGTCCTAGAAAGGGAGAAACCTCCAGAGCCTGTTGAGTAGAGGCTAGATTCCCTCGAGTTGTAACAACAAAATGGGGAGCCTACAGGCAGTGAGATTCTTGGAGCCTTAGAGACAGACTTTATGATCCGTTACTTGGTTGGTGATTACTATGTATTGTACTATGGGAGATGTTATTTAGGCTAGAACTCGGTGATATTTATATTGGTGTAGTAATTTCCATTTTGATGTTATGCATTCTATGAGTGCTCCTGATAGAGATTTTTAAGGTAAGATAAGTTGCATCTGAGGTGATGTTAGGCATTGATGCTCTCGACATACTCGTGTTTGGGTATTTAACTGCCATTTGATCTATTGGGTTCCTTATGTTGATGTGTTACACTTGTTGAAATTTTGAGTAATTGTTGCCTATGTTACAATTATACCCTGGTGGAGGCTGAATATAAGCCAAAACCCTATGATTTGCACATGCGATCATTTCGATGCTTGACTCCTGGAGAAGGTAGTCTGATGCTGGTATACAACATATTTGAGAGACCGGTTGTTAGTTATACCCCTGATTACACCTTATGCCTTTATAGTTATGATTCTGCTGGGATGATGTTGTTGACATACGATTCCTCTTATTCTTAGGTAACTAGATTGTGAGATAAATGCTATGTATGGTGGGCTTAGTAGACTATTTATTATTGTATCAGATATTATTGCATTATTAGCTGAGTTGTTGGCCACTCCGCCTTGGGGATTTGTTATGATTGTTAGCCGACTAGGATGGTGTTGTTCGAATTCCTGGCTATGCTTGCCAGTTGGAATATTGATCATTTTGTCAGATTGTTTGGTGCTTAGTTTATGGTTATCCAGTGTTAGATACATTGCTTAGCTCATAGATTGCTTGAGTATGTTTTGAGCTTCTTTTATCCTGGGTTAGGTATCGAGACAATAGAAGATCTCTTTTTATTAGTGGGAGATTTGGTATGGTGATTCTTTAGGATTGTGATATGCAGGTCGAGTGATATTATCGGATGACCTCGGTTTCGATATTATCCTGGGGCAAATTGACTTGTTTCTATATGCGGTTATCGTTGTGGAACTTTAGTTGGTTGGTTTGAGCCTAATGAGCTGATCCCTTGCGGTATAAACTTGTTATAGAACACCTTCGTCAGGGTCTGGGGTATTTGGGATAGACTGAGGATAGCCTTGAGTCGGCACTTGAGGTTGCGTCGACTATGAATGCTAGTTTATACAGTTTGAGATTTGAGATAGAACGGTTCTAAGACTTGAACCCAACGTCTTACCCATAGACCTTTTTGGTGATACCAAAATATTCAAGATTCTAAGCATAATTGAATCATACTCATGAATAGACTTAAAAGTCTTCTAGCCTCAGATGCATCCAATCATATCGTGATTTTGGATGTATGATCATCTTCAAGTGATCATATCTTTATTTTAGGTTTTTCTGCTAAACAAGTGGATCCTTGACTTTGAGATATTCAAATTTCGAAATTTCATCAAGATGATGACACAAGAATATCATAAGTTTAACACAGTCTTGTTTTGATGCTTTATTTTCATTCTTAACGGTGTCTCCAAGATACCAAGCATCCAACACCCATGAAGGGTAGTTCTTGCCCAAATTATGAATGACAACGAACTCAAGTTTCGTAAGGTTAGTCATATAAATAAAGAGAAAACAAATAAATACAAATAATACCTTAGCCTTGAAACTTGACCTTCACTCTTTAAGACGGTAGAGTCTCGTGCTGATAACGTGTTATGAAATTATAAAGTAAAAGAAGTAAAAGTAGAGAGAAGATTTCTTATTACTTCTGAATAATATTCAGTTGTATTCAGATGTTCAGATGTATATTACAATGAAGGAAACTCTTATATTTATAGGGTAAAACCCTTACACTTATAAGGAAAAAAACTGATTTAGTTTCCAAGTATAATTCCTAACTATTAAAGGAAACCAAATAATAGGCATTCACTACAAATTAAATATGTTTATAACA
>JBCEWC010015435.1:0-13731 GCA_038996855.1 Solanum aculeatissimum
AATAATAATAATATTTGATAATAGATACTTAGATAATATTTAATAGATAGTAATTAGTATTTAGTAGAGAGAATTTAAAAATTGAGAGAATTGAAATTGGAGAGAATTTTTTATGGAAAAAAATTTAAAGGGGTGGGGGTATTTATAGTTGAAAAATGTAGGGGGTTATTTAAATAAATAAAAATAAATAAATAAAAAATGGGAAAAGAGCCGTTGAAACGACTCTATTTTTCTGGAAAAAGGGGTTTGACCGTTGGGGGCCCCACACCCCAATGGTCCAATTAGATTTTTAAATTTTTTTTTTAATATTCGAACCGGTATTACCGGACCGGAACTGGTAAATCGGTACCGGTATTAACCAGTAAAATTACCCCTTCCCATCCCGGTTCCCCCTCCCAGTACCCATACCCGATTCCCCCACCGACACTCTACCAGACCGGAGTCGGAACCGGTACAAAACCGGCCCGAATCGGATCGGAACCGGTAAATGGCGGTTCCGCTGCCACCTATAGGTAAAAGACACCCAGTAGGTATCATTGGCTGACTGAGTGAAATACAGTAAATATAGTATACCTAAATGTAGAAACTATAGTAAAACTAGCAAATCTAAACCCAGGTCAAGGAATAAGCATATCTAGAGAATCAAAATACCCCAACTGGACAACCCATATAGAGTGTAAGGATACTGACCGATGAACCCAAAAATCCAGTGTCAACTACGTTTGTGGCGATCAGAAACTCAACTGTGCAGAGCAAGAAGGACCAACAAAGTAGAGACAAGAAGGACCAGCTAAGATAGATCAACTATGTACCACACAACTAATCGATTAAACCCAAACAGAACTATATCACAACTATCAAAGGGCTATCATATAGTGTTGTACGTGGGTGTATGCCCCTAATTTCTATGTCTATACACAAACTGGGCCTCCATAAGCCCAGAAGGTACACTTATGCATAACAAATTGGCAAAATCACAGCGGAACCTAACTCTCAATATCATGTGGTCAAGGTGTCAGACTGTACGTGGGTGTAAGGCCTTAATGTCCATGTATGTATGCCCCCTGAGCCCCCATAAGTCCAAAGGGTACACCCATGCACAATCAAGGTGTATATTGGTGTATAGATCCAAGCATCCATACCACATGGGGCCTCAAACCCTTAATAATTAAATGGGGCATCGAACCCTTAACGATCGAACAAAGCCTCGAACCCCTAATGGTCAAATGGGGCCTCGAACCCCTAGTCCTCCCAGCCTGGACTCCGGAAATTTTTTTTAGCTAAGGCCAGTTGGTCAGACAATCAACTGGGTCCCAAATCTAAGAATAAACAACAGGGTCCCAAACCCAAAAGTAAATGACAGGATCACAAACCTAAAGTATCAATAAGGTCTAGATCAAAAAAGTAATTAACAGGGTCTATACCCAAAGCATTAAGAGGATCCAAACCCAATGTATTAACAGGGTCCCAGACCCAAAAGTAATCAAAAGCGTCCTAGATCCAAAGTATCAATAGGGTCCCAGACCCAAAGTATCAACTAGTGCTTGCACCTAGGAATCGACCTCCATAACTCAACATACTAGTCATGGCCACTAGAGACTTGGACCACGGGGGCGTCACCCAAGTCTCAGACACTCTGATGTCATCGCCGGACCTCAGATCACGAGGAGCATCATCCTAAACTCGAGGTATAGGAATAGTCAACCACTCACTAGTTTAACCAGAGATCCAATAACATTATGTTTTAAGGTAAAAATCACACAACCCAACCTAACATAACTATGCCCTCTCTCAGACTATAGTAGGTAATCGCAACATCACGTAAGGATAAGAAGTGCACAAAGACTACCAGTTATATCCAGAAGTATACATCTCATATACTAATGTAGGGTCATGCCCACCCAAGGCCAAATACACCACAATCCAGTCAATCACAAGTACTCAGAGTAAACATGAAAAATCATAGGCATATCATAAGTATCCAGAACAACCAAGCCTAGACAAGTCATATCTATACTAGAATCAGTCCATAGTACGATTGTATCATAGGTATCTAGAACAAATCAGCCTATCGAAATCATATTTGTACTAGTGTTAGTCCATAGTATGACATATAATCAATAAACAACCTCACAACTAGCATATCTCAGTAGCATCAAGCTACACATCATAAAAATAAGAGTTAAGCAAAAATACATACCTATCATAGGGCATTAGCCCATATCTACCCTTTACTAGGCCCTTCCGTAGTTCAACAGTGCAAGAACTCAGCTACTATAGTGATACAGCTAGAACAGTCATCAATACAGTGATTACCATCTCACATCATCGTATACGACATATATTTAGTACAACTAGCCACATATAACAAATACTCAACAACCCAACCTTTTAACTACTACATAACATCGGCACCAGACTACTCACACAGGTAAACAAGGGTCAAGATAGGTATCCATACCAATCACATGGAGTAAGTTACATTTAACCCCCAATAAGTCAACTCACAGCTTAACAATATTAACAACCAACTAGTATAACTTATATAACTATTATAAAGCCCAAATAGTGATCACAATCTCCAATGATCAAGTATAGATTTTAACAAAATATAATAAAAATATATAGATTATGAATAATAAGAATCACAATGACATAAGGTTTTTGTGTCAGAGAGCCCAGCAAGTCAACCCAACATCAAAAAAGTGAAATATATGTACACAAGTAGCGTTAGTGCTTAACTTACTTGTGTCGTGCTCTAACTCACCCTTACATTCCTTATTAGAAGAATACACAACCCAAACAATATTAAAACCATCTTACATAATAGATGCAGGTATCATAGAGTCCAAATGATAATCATAGTCTCAACATCATCTATATATATTTTACTCAGGGACCTCCAACAACAAATAATCTCTCACTACACATTTCAACTCAGTCTAGAGGTAAGGAAAACCTAGCCTACCTGGAAGATAGTTCCTCATGCTCCTAATCAGTCCACTTGAGATTTTCCCTTTTTGATTGGCTTCAGATGCTGCATAGCTATCAAAATACGAATCACAAGGTCAACACGGTTGATTTGTATGTAAAATCTCATGAAATAAGTGAAACTACATCAATTACAACTAAAATGGAGAAAAATAGGGCCCACACCTCGAATATCAAATCAACCCCCATAAAATGATCGCTACATCACCCCAAGTATATAGCCAGAAATGGAGCCTGAAATAGATCTCAAAAGAAAGAGAAACGACTCAAAATCGAACTTACATCTTTTATCAAAAAATATTTCTTACATAACCTCTCAGTCAAATTTCACAAAAATAAGCCAAATTATAATGATCCAAGCATATCACAACGTTCCTATCAGAAAGTACAATAATTTAGAAATTTCACTTAATTCCATTATCAAATGACCGAGTAATCGCAATGTAAAATTTTCACTAATTTCTGATATACAACTAGAAAAAATAAAGGCTTTTACCTTAAAATACATGCCAAAATTAGAATCTGACACTTCCATAGCATTCCTTGCAAAAATCCGTACAATGCAGCCTTTTGAATCACTCAAATAGGATAAAAAATTGGCTCGAAATCGCGGTACAAAGTTGGAGGCAATATATATAATTTCTCGAGAAAGTGCTCTATATATATATATATGGTTGGCAGCTGACACATCACTTCCACGTGGCAGCATCAGACCGTACCACGTGGTAGACTTAGAGTTTGCCATGTCATCTTCCCACTTTCATTAATCCTTTAATCCCTTTTTCCGATGTTTTGGGCTCATTCGGACTCCAATTTTTGCAAACGAATTATGCAACTCTAATAATTTTGACATTCCAGATCCAATGGCACAAACGAAATTTCCACTGGAGGTCCTTACAGTTCGATGTGGGTCCTACTTACTTATATGCAACTTTTAACGGAAAGCCCTCGAGGGTCATATCGCATCCAGAAGTCCCTTGTATCAAATGAAAGGTCATCCTAGAACGAACTCGATATTTTGGAGCTAACCACACCATCAAAATTCTCATCCGAGACATGGTTCCCGAGGGTATTGACTGAGTCAACTATTAATCACTTTTGACGGCTAAATTTTCAAACCATAATATAACTGTACCAAACATGCTCCTAGCCTAATTCGACCATTCTGGAGCTAATAGAATCACTGGAATTCCACTCCGAGGTTGTTTACTAGGACTTTACCTGAAACTTATTTTACTTGTATAACTTTAGCTAAAAAACTCACATAAATCCAAAATAATCCAACCAATAACCATCCCAACAATCTCAAGAAATCACCAACGGCCTGAGGTTACTATACAGATGCTCAAATCAACAAAATAACTACAAAACCATATAAATGACATGGTGGGTTATTACAATCTGGCACCATATAAAGGTTAGGGTCTCTTATTCATCTTTGTTTTAAGTTTATGCATGTCCACTTGAATTCTAATCCCTTTTCATGGCTCTACAATTCAAGGCACTATGCTAAAGATTTAATTCAACAATTCTAAATAAAAGTGTCATAAAAGGTGTTTCTTGTAAACCTATTTCCCCATTTTGCTTTAGTTTTTGCATTTCGACAAAAACAAAGAGTCACGAGAAACATAACATGTTTACATTTATGACGGATTATGGATTCCACATGTCAAAGATAGACATGAAGTTTATAAGAATACGCGTCATTGAAAGAGTATTTTCATAGCTTTCCTTTAATATCTAAGCTTTTTGAGCAATATTTTAACTCAATAATGGTGATTTTCTTTTGAATTCATCTATTTCCAGAGTTGGGGTTTTCACTATTTTGGTGGCTAACTGAAATTTCGACCCAGAAAATTCCGTCACTTCATCGATCATCTGATCTTTCTTCAAAATTTCAAAGATTTTCTGCAATTCTCTTTTCGTTTTTCTATCTCTTCAATTTTAGATCATCATATGGGAACAACTTGATCAGACTAGGCTTATCAAGAAATACCTCACCATCGCTGTTACAGGTCATCGTTGCCGTTATTAAGCTTGATCAAAAGTTAACATTCGACACTGACTACCGGAGAAGAATCTGCCAGAGCCGCCGATGAACCCTAGCCCCAAATCGATTCCTTCAATTCACAGAACCAGGATCAATAACTTTCTCCACAATTCCAGAGCTAAGAGCTGGACATTCCATGTGCTATCTTTGTAGACTTTTTCTCTTTATTTACTCCAAAATTCTATTATTCTTGTTTGATATCTTTTCCTACATATTTTTTATTTATTTGGGCTATTTCTTGATATATTAGGCATCTATTTGCATGCCCACTATTGTTTGCAATTTCTTAATAGCATCTGAGTTTTGTCATTTTGAATTGAAATTTGAGTTTTTGTTAGGTTTGGCAGTTGGATTTGTCTTTCTGTATTTCCATTGGAATTTAAGTCCATTTTTACTTGGAAAAAGCCTTCTAGATATTTGCCACTTTTACTTGTTTGCTGGGAGATTTTATTTTTAGGGAGTTTATTAAATTTCTCACTATTTTATAATTTGAGTTCTCATTGTTGCTTTTAAGTTATTAGTTCTTAGTTTAGTAGAGTTAGGGATTGATGGTGGAGTTAGGAATTGATGGTGGATTAGGGTCATGTCATCGGTTGGGATCGGAGGCGAGGGATAGTAGTGGTAACAGGGGGACGACCTTACTTAGGTTGAGAATTGAGCAGTAGAACATAAGATCCCCTACAGGGAAGTCCATATAGCTAATAAAAAGTTTTAAGAGGAGACAAATAAATATTGTGTGTGTTTAGGAGACAAGATGGGTGGGTACCAAAGCATGAGATATAGACAAGATTAAATTATGGTACTCTTGTGGCTAGAGAGATAGAAATATTGTAGGTATCCTAGTAGATGAGGACCATAGGGAGTATGTGATGGAGGTAAAGAGGATAAATGATAGGTATACATATAGTGAATATAGTTATTGCCTATGTGCCCAATTGGACTTGGATGAGGAAGTCAAAAAGCTCTTTTGGGAGAATTTGGATGAGGGTGTGAGAAGTATACCAAGCACAAAAGAGATTTTTATTAGGAAAGATTTTAATGGGCATATCGATGCAACTTCTTGTGGGTTTGACTATGTTCATGGAGGCTTTGGTTTTGGGGAGAGAAATGGAGGTGAGAGGTCTCTCTTTGATTTCTCTAAAGCCTTTGAGTTGGTTATTGCTAACTCGTGTTTTCCAAAGAGAGAAATTCACTTGATTACCTTTCTTAGTACAGTAGCTAAGACCCAAATTGATTACTTACTCTGCCAAAAAGTTAATAGAAGCTTTTGTAAGAATTGCAAGGTTATTCTGAGTGAAAATGTCTTTACTCAACATAGGTTTTTAGTGATGGATTTAGAGATTAAGAGGAAGAAGGCTACTTATGTCCAACCAAGGATAAGATGGGTAGGACTGACTCCTGCCCTTTCTTGGGAGAAGGGGGAAACGTTGAGTAGTTTAGGGCTTAGAGTAGTAGCGTAGATGTGAACAACATATGGGACCCTAGTGTTGGCTACATTAGAAAAGTAGCTACTAGGGTACTAGGGGTATTAAGAGGGTTCTTTGGTAGACGTCAAGGTGATCGGTGGTGGAATAAAAAAGTTCAAGGAAAAGTGAAAACTAAGAAGGTTGCCTATATGAAATGGTTGGAGTGCATGTATGAGGATGAAAAACGAAGGCTTCAGGATATCTATAAGACAGCGAAGACAACAGTCACTAGTGCTAAAATAACAACATTTGAACGTTTGTATGTTGATCTAGGAGAAAAAGGCGAGGACAAGAGATTGTATAGGCTTGAGAGAGAGAGAGAGAGAGAGAGAAAAGATCATAACTTGGATTAAGTGAAGTGCATCAAGGATGATATTGGTGAGGTGTTGGTGGATGAGACTTCTATTAAGCAAAGATGGCAAGCTTACTTTCACAAACTCTTAAATGGAAAAGGGGACAAAAATATTGAGCTGGGTGGTTCTTTTTGGGTCTCAGCTGAGTAAACTTTTGGCTACTGCAGTCGTTTCAAGTGAGGAGGTTAGACGTGAGATTAGTAGGATGAAAAGAGGGAGACTGCAAAGATGCCCGATGAGTGGAAGAGTAGTACAATGGTTCCATTGTACAGGAACAAGAGAGATATTCAATACTGTAATAATTACAGAGGTATGAACGGGTTGTGGTAGGAAGGATAGGATCCTCCAACCCTGACCAAAGGTCTAGGGTTCGAGTCCCTAGGTATGGAAGAAATCAAGTTAGGGAGAATTGTTTTATTAAATGGGCCTTACTCGATCCGGATTAGTCATGACACTGAAGCATATACTATATACAAGGTGGAAAACCATAAAAGAAGAGGAAGATAATATGCGTACATCATAAATCCCATGAAGGAGTGTAGGCCCTCTCAAAAATGTCAAATGCCTAAAGTTCAAGAATTTTTGAGAAATTAACTTTTTCTGGTCAGTAATTAAAAGTAATTAATACGACTTCTATATCAAGAGAATTTACTCAGCTGAGACCCAAAAAGAACCAACCATTCATTTTGAACATGTCATTCCTTGGCATCACAAAAGCCACAGAACACCAACTAGATCACAAAGTGCACTGTAAACTAAAATAAATTTAAGTAGAAGGTTGCACATACACTTAAAAGATGAATTTATTAAGTTTTTTTCTTATTTGATTTTTGATTTTCATCCAACGTTCAGTATTCGTATTGGGGCCCAACCAAATTCAGCTTAAGTCCCACGTCAAGAGTCAAACACTCTGCAACAAAGTTAACTTATTATCCAGTAGGATTCACACCTGAAACTCTAGTTAAGCATGAGTATTTACTACTGTACCACAAACCTTGTATATGTTTACCCATCCTTTGGATGACTATCGCTAACTAGGAAGAATAAAAAACTAATCTTTAAAAGATCTCAAGGTCTAGAAATCAAACTCCACCATATATAATTAACTAGCTATGTATATATATAACTTCTAGAAAGATTCCTTAGAGTTAAACTAGATAAGTTGTTTTAATGTATAAATCAAAACCATAAATATTGCAAGCTTACTATAGTTACCAAAAATCTTACAATGAGGAAAAGAATATATTCCAACAAGGATTTTGGAACCAGATATCTTAGGTTTGAGTCTCTAGGTATGATAGAAATCAAGTTAGGGAGCATTTTTTTCTTAAATGGGTCTTACACTATCCAGATTAGTTATGACCCCAAAAGGGATAGGCATTCAAGGTGGAAAACCTTAAAAGAGAAGGAATAGAATATACATATATCATAAATCCCATGAAGTAATTAGTGTCACTAACTTTGAACCTTCGCTAAGACCTCTGTGCGGCACTTGTCAATTTTCTCATGAATCTTTCATGATCTTACAAATACAAGTAAGCCCTTTCTAACTTGGTCTCTAAGGGAACGCTAGATTGAGAAGACAAAGAGAGCTTTAAGAAAGAAGACTTGTATTATTATGGAAGATTGCTTACAACTCTTGGTTGATCACTTGATGTCTTACAAATGAATATCCTCTCTATTTATACTACTCCCTAGGGGCTTAAGTGTAAATAATATTTACATACAAGTCCCTAACTATTTACACTTTAGTTCCTCTCTAGAATACTCCACAAAAGTTTAGAGGAAACTAAAGACTACAAGATCTTGCATAATTCTAGAGCCTTCTGTAAACCACCAAAAAACTCTAGATTCTTCCCCTTATTTCAAGATCAAGTGGCGGGCCATCACACTCTATCCTACCTGATGTTGCATCGTCCTCAGTGCAATGCTGTAGTATGAACTCTCATACTTCCCTAGAGCTCCTGGTCTCCACCTTTGGACCGCAAAATGCCTCTATGTCATCTCTTTGTGGTCTCCTTTCGAGTCTGCTCCTTTCAGCACATAAGGTACACTACTGTGATTGGCTATCCTTATTCCTGCTTGGCTTTCTTTGCCTATTTCTCCTTCGATGACTCTACCTCCTAGAGGGCGTGGAACATGATAATGACTTTTTATTTTGGAACCTTCCAGTAGTCGCAAGGCCGACAGCTGAGCTTGTCCCCCCGACTTAGGCATGTTGACTAAGGGTACCATGAAGGGACCTTCTTGCTCCATGACCACGAGTTGTTGGAGGTAGGGGTCGATCACTGCATGGCACTTCTGGAAAAACTTTTTCCCTAGAATTATGTCAAAGAGATCTATCTATACGACATGGAAGTTGGTCTTACCATGCCACTCGCCCAACACTATGTCGACTCCATGAGCGACTCCACACACAGGAGTCATTAGTGCATTGACCATCCTAAGTTGTGCATTACTTTGGTTATACTTCAGAACTTAGTTGTTGCAGACTTAGTCACGATGTTACTGTGTTGACCATGGCACGAGCGAGTCGCCCATTGATCGTCATGTCCATGTACTGTGTGGTATACTCCTTCAACCTTTTTAGCTCCTGTGTGATGGCTTCACATAGCCCAATCACACCTACTCATGTTGTGCTCGATCCTTCCCATTGTTCGGGTGCTTGTTCTTGTGCCTTTTTCTCCTTTCGCTCTTGTAGTATAGAACCAAGGTTATTTAACTCGGGGAACTTCTTATAACTATACGATCCACCGCATATGTAGCACTTAAACTCTTTCTCAGGCTGTGCCTTTCCCTCTCCGCTGCTTTGACGACCGACCCTCCTGTTATCAGGCCTATAGGTATCATGATGCTTAGGTTGTGGTTGCCATCCTTTGACTTTTCCACTATTTCCCCTATCTTGGTCATGACTACCTCTCGACTTCTCTTCTCGGTCTCTATCTTGCCTATCGTGCTAAGAGTCCGTCAAAGCCTTTTCCTGGGTGATGGCCTCATCGATGGTCCTAACTTATCGACGTTCCAGCTTTGTCTTGGCCTAATTTTATAGGCCGTCCATGAAATGGAACATCATGTCATCTTTCATGAGGTTAGGAATCTGAAGTGTGAGGGTAGTGAATTCTTTCACGTAGGCCTATATGCTACCCATTTGCTTTAGTTCCCTAAACCTGCGCTTGGCCTCATAGATGACATTATTGGGGAAAAAGACCTTCTTGAACTCATTGCGGAACTGCTCCTAAGTAGTGATGGCGCATAGACCTTTCCCAATTTCTAACTCCTTCCTCTTCCACCACAGCATAGCCATCTCCGTTAGATACAACACGGTTGTATTGATCTTCGTCTCATCACCTTTCACTTTGGTACACTTGAAGTAATTCTCCAAGTTGCACAGGAAATTCTCCACCTCTTGTGCATCACAAGTACCCTTGAACATAGGTGTCTTGGGAGCCTCGATCATGGCCTTTCTTTCACCAACTGGCACAACATATCTCCCCTCTGCCACACCTTCCCCTAGTGCCCTTATCCTTGCACCCATAGTCTCTATGGCGACGCTCATTGTCTCCATCTTGCTTAGTGCCTCCAAGAGCCGACACTCTAAGGACGTGATAGCTTCTTTCACCTCATACTCAACAACTTTATTCCCATCCAACTCCTTCCGGATGCTGTCATTTTCCTCAAGGGTGAATTCCTCCAAGGTCTTAAACTTTCCATCGAATTGATTCAAGCGCTTGCCCAAGAAATCCATCGCTTTTCTGGCAGCATCCACCCTTGCGACCCATCCTATGTCAAGCAGGACGTTGGCGGGTTCCTCAACTCTCTCATTGTCACTCAACTCTGCGACTGAGAGTGAATGGGTTATCATAACCTCTCTTGTTGGTGGCTCAACTGGCAACTCCTTATTCCTCTTAGAATTTTTCTTACCCTTGCGTGACTTCTTGCCAACATCCAATATAACGTTGGCGACGTTGGTAGTGTCAAAGTCTGCTCCACTTGCTATGCTTCCCTTAGTTCAAACCTGCTCTGATACCACTTTGTCACAGACTTAGAACCTTCGCTAAGACCTCTGTGTGACACTTGTCAATTTTCTCACGAATCTTTCACGATCTTGCAAATACAAGTAAGCCCTTTCTAAGTTGGTCGCTAAGGGAACGCTAAACTGCGAAGACAAAGAGAGCTTTAAGAAAGAAGACTTGTATTATTATGGAAGATTTCTTACAACTCTTGGTTGATCACTTGATGCCTTACAAATGAATGACCCCTCTATTTAAACTACTCCCTAGGGCTTAAGTGCAAATAATATTTACATACAAGTCCCTAATTATTTAAACTTTAGTCCCTCTCTAGAATACTTCACAAAAGTCTAGAGGAAACTAAAGACTACAAGATCTTCCTGCATAATTCTAGAGCCTTCCGTAAACCACGAAAAGACTCTAGATTCTTCCCCCTATTTCAAGATCAAGTAGTGGGTTGTCACATTAGGCCCTCTTAAAAATGTCAAGTGCCTCTTCAAGTTCAAGAATTTTGAGAAATCAACTTTTTATATATATAAAAATTAAACTAAAAGTAATTAATATGTCTTTTGTATCAAGGGAATTTACTTGTCTTACACCTAAAAAGAAACAATCATTCATGTTGAACATGTCATTTTGTGGCATCCCAAAAGCCATGGAACGACAAATAGATCGATCATGGAATACACTATAAACCTATTAAATATAAGTAGAAGGTTGTATATACACTTAAAAGATGAATATATTTAGTTATTTCTCCTAGTTGGTTATTATTATCATTCGATGTTCGGTATTCGTATTGTAGCCTACTAAATTTGGATTTACGACAGAAGAAGTCCACATCTAGGATAAAACACTTCGTAATAAAGATTGTTTTGTATCTAGTAGGACTCGAACCTGAAACTCTAGCTAAGGATGAGCATACTACTCTACCACAAACCTTGTTGCCATCCTTTTGATGACTATTGTCAACTAGGTAGAATTGAAAATTAATCCTTAAAAGATATCAAGGTACAAAAATTAAACTCCATCAAATATAATTAACTAGGTGTGTACATATATAACTACTAGAAAGATTCCTAAGAGTCAAACTAGATAAGTTTCTCTGATTTAGAACTCAAAACTATAAATGTTGCAAACTTATAGAGGTTACCCAAAATGTTACAATGAGGAAGAGAAAATACACCAACCAAGGTTATGGTGGGAAGGAAAGGATCCTCCACCCTTAACCAGATATCTCAGGTTCAAGTCCCTAGGTATAAAAAATCAAATTAGAGAGTGTTTTCCTGTAAATGGGGCTTACATCATCCAGATTAGTCATGAATCCAAAGCGGGTGTCATATATAGAATACATGTACAATATAAATCCCACGAAGGAGTGTTGTCAAGTGCCTCTTCAAGTTTAAGAACTTTTGGCAAGGTTGAGGCTTATCACATACCTATCACTACATATTTATAGTAGTAGATAATTAGCTATAGAAAAAGTAACATAAGGATAAGAAAACACAAACCTCATCCACAACACAAGTTCATGGTCACATCTCACAATTTACATCTTTGAATCCCTAATCGCACAAATAGTCAAATACAGGTGATGGCTCTAATATTCTAACATTAGCTGAATTACTTTGACCAACAAGAGAATTAAGTTAATAGAATCTTCAAAGAAGTATTTCTTTTTAACATGTTTCCCCATTTATATCCAAGACTTAGTGTATTCTGCACACACCATCATAATCTTGCCCAACCATATAAGTTTGAGTCATGAACTTCAATTGAAAAAAATATTGTAATTTAAAAGTTAGTAGTCAAATTAAAATCGTATACTTGACTCTGTTTGTTAGGAGGTCACTTTACTAGTAGAGCCTTCAAATCCATTAAAACAATTTTGAACCCTTCGGACAACTGATCAAACTTAAGTGGCATTAATGATGTTGAGTTGAAAAAATGTGTGTTTGGAAGCATTTAAAGGCGAGTAAATACAATATTTTACATAAAGAACACTAAATATTTTAAAAAACAATAATTAATTTTGAAACCTATCTTCTTCTTCAATCATCCATCCATTGACTCCAAACCCCCAACTTTCTTCTTATTCAGCCCTCTCTACTCTTCTTCATCTTCGAATCCAGCTACCGCATCCACACCCTTCTTCTTCTCTTTTGCTTCAAATCAACGCCCCACCCTTAACTTCTTCATTTTGCCTGCCTCCCCGAACCACCCTAATTCTTTTAATTTTTAATTATTTAAATTTTAAAAATATTGAGACCATTGCTTGTGTTAGCTGGGTTCAAAGAGGAAGTGTAGGCATGTATTAACGTGATGAAAGATTAAAAAACTCCATTAATAAGATTGAGGAAGCTTGAAGAACAACAAATGTGTCTTGTGAATTTGTGATGGGGGTTCGTTGGGTTTGGGTTTGGGTTTGTGATCTTATAATTGTAATTTCAAATCAAATAGGAAAAAATTACAACAATTTGGCATAAACTTGGTGTCCAATTCGTGAGCAAATATGAAAAATATGGTTGGTTGAAAATTTTCACAATTTGTAAAGTGGCCTTTATTTATTTTATTTGACATTTAATTTCTTATGTGACATTAAAAATGATGTGAAATTTCACGTGTAATTGGTTGTGTTACATGCACAAAAATCAAATGAGAAAATAGTTTAAGATAGTGTTCTGATGGATTTAAGGGTTCGGTTGGCAAAGTGATGAGTAAAAAGGTCCAACTGACAAATGAAGTCAAGTATAATTGTCACGACCCGGATAGGGGGCCTAGACATGACATGGCGAAGGAGAACCCGAAAGTCCTCGATCAAGCCATCATAGCATCATTTTACACCTCATCGGTTTGGAAGC
>JBCEWC010015437.1:0-13729 GCA_038996855.1 Solanum aculeatissimum
TATTGAAAAAGGTTCCTGAAATCTGAAAACTTTTACATTAAAATGATCCTCAAGTAATAAGGAGTCTAATGGTGAAATCCATTATGAAAAAGGTGCTAAAATGTGATCACAATTAACAATTTCGTATCAAAACCCCATATCCAAAAAAAACCCAATTTCTTTGATTAAACAAATTCAATTTCTATGTTAAAATCACAATTTAATCAAGGGCAATTGATAACATAGGTTAGAAAAATGTTAGCCAATGATCTTGTCTTGAAAAAACATAAAAATTCTCCAAAAACTCGAGCTTGGAAGGTTGAAAATGGCGAAACTCGACCTTATAAAATATAACACTATTTCAGGCATAATTATTCTCCATGAACGTGGAGGTCAATAAGGTTGACACTACGCAAACATGGGGCTCACATCTGCGATTGCGGATCACTTGAACCAACCCTTTGCGAACGCAGAGACCCCCTCTGTGAATGCGAAGGGAAAGAGAACTAACCCTCCACGAACGTGGAGTACTTGGGTGATGCATTTGATATTTGCAATGCACACAACCCTCTAGAAATGATGTTTTGGACAGAATGGAATCATCGAAATTCGAGTTTGAGGCCTTCTTAGCTCGGACCTCAATAAAAGACAAAGAAACTAGCTAAAACTGAAAATACCCAAACGACCCTTGAATAACTCTAAAAATTACAAAAAGACAATTTGTAGTGTTATTTTCACCATCCTGAATCACTGGAACTGTAAGAATTTTGATTTTTAGCTTTCGAACTCCGAATGTTGACCAAAGTCAAACTATTTTTCAAATTCAACTAAAAATGCTACTTTGGGTCCAAAGTCTCCATTTTAACTCCAAATTTAATTCTATCAGTTCTCCTCGAATAGATTCTGCATTCCGAAGCTGATAGAATCGACAAAATTGCATTTTGACACCCATAACTCAAAATGACCACAAAACTCAAAATTTCCAACTTTAATCTTTTAAAAGCTCTTTCTTTAGCAAAACTCCAACTTTTTACAATGTTTTCAAAATTTGACTTTTAGACTCAATGAAAAAATCACTGAAGGCAACTTTCAAGAAGGGAAAAATAGTTATTTTATCGAGAATGCCAAAAGTGACATTAGAGGCAATTATATCAGCCACTACTAAAGACAATGTTTGCCCTCATACATGAGATAAGTAGCATACCCAAAGGCTAAAAAAGGTGAGGATATCAGACATGTATAATCGCCTCTATCTTTCATCAAGCCTCATTCTCGAGCCTATGGTGCCACTGGACATTCAGTGAAGTCATCTCCTTAGTCCTCAACTTCCTCACCTGTCTGTACAAAAGAGGTACAGTTGCGTCTCATAAATCAAATATAGGCCCAACTCAACTGAATCCATGGAAATCACATGAGACCCGACTGGGAATGTAATGCCAAAACATAAAGACATGAATCACAGGATGAACTAAAGATAAATAGGGTGGCAAGGCTAGTCTATAATCCATCTCTCCCACTCTATATAGAATATCAAAAGGGACAATAAACCTCGAGCTAAGCTTGCCCTTCTTCCCGAACAACATAACACCTTTCAAGAGAAAGACCTTCAACCATACCCTATCACCAACTATAAATACCAAAGGTATAACCCATTTGTCAACAGAGATCTTTGGCAACTCTGGGTTGTTATCAACCTACTTTGTATCAAATAAACCCACTCTAGATTCTCTCTTAACACATCTGTTCCCATGCTCTCCACCTCTACATACTCAAACCATCTGATATGCAATGTACACCTCCACCCATACAAAGCCTTAAAGGTAGATGTCTGAATGCTAGAGTGGTAACTATTGTTGTAAGCAAACTCCGCCAATGCTAAATACTGATCCCATCTTGCACCAAAATCAATGACACATACCCATAGCATATCCTCCAACACTTGAATGGTCTTCTAAGACTTCCCATCCATCTGAGGGTGAAAAGTTGTTCTCATATCCAAACGTCTACTCAAACAATATTGTAAGGTCCTCTAAAAATGAGAAGTAAACAATGAACCAAAGTCTAATATAATGGAAATTGGAACGTCGTGAAGCCTCAAAATTTGGCTAATATAGTGGGGTAAACCTCTCATCTGTGTACTTCACCTTAATCGGGATAAAATGGGCTGACTTAGTCAATTGGTCTACTACCACCCATATGGACTTGAAGCCACCAACTTTGGGAGGTAAACATACATTGAAATCTATGGTAATGTATTCCCACTTCCACTCAAGAATAGACATCCTCTGTAATTCACCAGCCAGCCTCAAATGCTCACATTTGTCCTGCTAGCATGTCAAATATCTAGCCACAAACTTTGATATGTCCTTGTTCATGCCACACCACAAGTAGTGCTGGCTCAAATCATGAATATATTCACTTCCCTTGGATGAATGGAATACCTAATGCAATGAGCCACCTCAAGTAACAACCTGATCAAATCACCCACCTTAGGCACACAAATGTGACTCCCAATCCTCAAAACACCATCTGAATCAAGTAATGCTTCCCTAGCTTCCCATATAGCCAGTTTTTCCCAAATGATACATAACTTCTTATCCACAAACCGCATTTTACAAATCTGATCCATCAAAGATGAGCGGGACTCTATGAAAGCAAGCACTCTACCCCATCCAAAAATTATAATCTCACCTACCCATTTCCAAATCTCTGAACATCTCTAGCTAAAGACCACTCATCAACCCGAATAGCTACTAAACTCCCCAAGATGGAAGCCTTCCTACTTAATGCATTAGTTACCATATTGGATTTCTCAGGATGATAAAGAATAGTCAAATCATAGTCCTTCAAGAGTTCAGTCCATATCCTTTGCCTCAAATTCAAATCTCACTGGTTGAAAATTTATTGTAAGTTGTGATGGTCAATAAAGATCTCACAATGGACTCCATATATATAGTGACTCCACAACTTCCACATAAATACCGTTGCTGCCAACTCTAACTCATGAGTGGGATAATTCTTCTCATAGGCCTTCAACTGTCTCGAAGTATAGGATATCATCTTCCTTTACTTCTTCAATACTCCACCTAAATCCTCTCTTGAATTATCACAATAAATCGTGAAATCAACACCCTCCTCTAACAAGGTCAAGATAGGAGTTGTAGTCAATAATAACTTATGCTTTTGTAAGCTCTCTTCACACTAATAGACCAGTGAAATACAACATTTTTCTAGGTGAGTTTAGTCAGTAGAGTTGCAATAGTAGAGACATCCTGCAAAAAAATGGCAATAAAAAGCTAAACCTATAAAATTGTGAATCTTTATAGCTGAGGTAGGCCTAGTATAACCCTGAATAGCCTCAACCTTCGTTGATCAACCCAGATTCCCTCCTTGGATACCACATGCCCCAAGAATGCCACATAACTCAACCAAAACTCACACTTGGAGAACTTAGAATAAAGTTTCTCGTCCATAAGCCTCTGGAGCATAATCCTTAAATGCTTAGCATGATCCTCCTGATCATGCCCAAATTCCACCTCCCAATTAAGGTATAAGCGGTTGCTATTTCAACAATAGAACCTAACAATAGTTATGGTTGATTCCATAAGGAATATGTTCTAGACTTGGAGTAATTAAAGAAATTTTGATAAATTAATCAACATACTTCCAAATGGGGGGTTTTATAGCTAGAAAGCAATTATTCAAACCTAAACTAAGAATAATATTTAAAATAAGTATTACTGATTCAGTAAGAGAAGTAATTAGGATATTGTGTTCCCCATGAATTCTAACTTAGTATAGCCTAATAATTGTAATATTTTCTAGTGTTTAGCATCTAGAACTATTAAGCCATGTTCACCTAATTCCTTGGGCTGGAAACTAGGTAAATTTCACCATGCAACTTGGGTCGTCTACGAGTGTCGCATTACTAACCCTTACCTTGGTCCCAGTACAACCACACCTTGGGCTATTCAGGTTGATTAGAAGAGTACTCATATCGAATCCTATTATTTATTCCTTATCCCATACATTATCCCCTTGGGCCGACGAGTAAGAATAGGGCAAGTTCTAACACTGACTACCATTACAAAGCATTCAAAACAAAGAGATAAATAATACATGCATGCATACTTTCCTAGTATTAGGAATTGTTTGGTTTTTACATTTTTGGTTCTTCATTGTTCTAACAATCCTAGTTGTGGATTTAGCTAATCATGATCATTGTAAGAAGAAATCATGTTTGATGTTTACATAATTAAACACTTTCAATGAAGAATTCAAGAACGTAAAATTTGAAATCTTTACATAAATCGCAATATCAAGATCCTATGATAAGTATAAATTAAATCAACTCAAAGTCTCCAAGAACAACTCAAAAGTAAGTGACAATATATGTTCTAACGTTTTATACGTAAAAAAAGAACTAAAAACTCTATTTATAAGAAAATAAAACCAAATCCTAAACTAATTAGGAAAACTAGATTCAGGACCATCCAAAAAGTAATATATGGTTTATATGTCTAACCATGGTCCATAGATGGGGTTTCATAGACTGATCCTGCAAAACATGTCTTCTATGTATGAGATACGTTTTACGGCTCGTAGTTTGGACTACAGGCCGCAGACTCCTCTGTCCTATTAACTTTCAGAATCCTTCCAAAACTATAGGCCTTGTTCTATGAACAAGTCTACGGGTCATGGAATACACCACAACCCTTCATGTAAATTGTGGTTGCAACTTCAGAAAATATTCCCAACACTTGATCAGGACCACTAACATCCATCTATGACTCGTAGATCAAACCATTGCTCATAGGTAGTCTCGTACATCACCAAAAAGCTAATAAATCCTGGAATCCTCACAAAAACCTCCTGAATCCTGTAAAACCAACATAAAAACATATCTAATCTACTAACATCGCTTAGAGAATACACAAATTCTATGTTTAAAGCATTACAACAACATACCAAGTAGAATCCCACAAGTGGTGTTTGGGGAGGGTAAAATGTATGTAGACCTTACCATTACCTCATAGATATAAAGAGGCTATTTTTTGAAAACCCTTATCTTAAAAATCATGCCCCATAAGAAGAACATAATATATATGGTAAAAAGGGAAAAGAAAAGAAAAAAAGAAAAATGGCTAATGATAGTACATAAAATACGATAAAAGTAACAAATATATGACGGATAATGAAAGAACATGATATAAAGGCACAACTAATCCTACTAACTTACTAGATCACAAGGCCAAACATCAACCTACCCCTACTAGCCTATTAGCCTTCTACCATAGCATGCGACCTCTACTTCTTTATATCTAAGGTCATGTCCTCGGTGAGATAAAGTTTCACCATATCTTGTCTTATCCCCTCCCCCAATTCTTCTTTAGTCTACCTCTACCCCTTTATCTAACCCCTAAATCCAACCTCTCACACCTTCTAACAAGAGCATTGGTACTCCTTCTCTGCACATGTCCAAACCATCGTAATTTCGCTTCCCTCATCTTTTTAGCCACAAGGGCTACCTCTACCTTTTCCCAAATGGTCTTATTTCTAATCTTATCACTGTTGGTATGTCCACACATCCATCTTAACATCCTCATCTTCGTGATTTGCATTTTCTGGACATGTAAGTTTTTTAATTGCTGGCACTCTACCCCATACAACAAAGATAGTCTAACCACCAATTTGTAAAACTTACCTTTAAGTTTATGTGGTATCTTCTTATGACATAATACAACAGAGGCAAGCCTCCACTTCGTCCATATTATCCCAATACGATGTGGGACATCATCATCGATATTTTTACTACTCTTGATAATGGACCCGAGGTATTTAAAGTTATCTCTATTGGGAATATCTTGTGTAGTAAGCCTCACTTTATTGTCGCTTCATTCTTCACCACACTAAATTTGCATTTTAAGTATTCTGTTTTGGTCCTACTCAGTTTAAACCCTTTGGATTCCAGAGTATGTCTCCAAACCTCCCATTTATCATTAACTTTAGCCCAAGTCTCATCAATCAGTACTATGTCATCCGCAAACACATACACCATGGAACCTCCTCCTGAATAGAATGTGTGTCATAACCCATAAGTGGGGCCTAGATGTGACATGGCTAAGGAGAACCCAAAAGTCCTCGATCAAGCCATCATAGCATCATCACACACATCATCAGTTCAGAAGCGCGGAAAGATAAACACATAACACATAATTCTAAGAGAAAAGGGGCTTTGGACTCAAGCAATGGGGATATTGCCGAGAATGGGATGAGCATGAATCACAAAGCACATAACAAGTTTTTCTATGGGGCGGGTAAGGAGGACTCAAGCTATGGGGGCACACCGGGGTTATGGGACTTTCCACATAAGGAAATTCCCAACATTCACAAGCCCATAAACATAATCATAAGCATAATCGGAAAATCATTCCATAAACAAATCCCAATAGTCATAACATCCCAAATAAGCACAATACAACGTGCAAGAGTCTAATATATCCAACATAGCCTCTACATAGATAGAGCGGGGCCTCGACATAATCTGGGCTCACCCTCAAGTCATAAAGAAAGAAAATAAAAACAATACAAGAAAGAGGAAAGTAGATATTGCCCTTGGACAAAGGGCTCACCACAATCAAGTAGCTTCAAGAGATCACTCGTAGTTCAACGGTAGATAAAGGTCATCGCCAGTACCTACATGGTTAGAACATGTAGACAAGAGTATGGGTTAGCATAATTAAGCACTAAGTATGGGGGCACGAACATGTGTGTGCATGAACTTATAACAACCTACATGTTAAGAGCACATACATAGAAGAGAATATAAGAAGGACCAATATATCAATATGCCATGATGATCATGATGCATGAAATGTCATAATGCTTATAGTATAGAGGGGATAGAACCATAACCGAAATCCAAACTCATGTGAGCTACAACATGAACTTGTCTAATGAGGCCTCCCATTGGATTGAAGAAGATTACTTGCCAAAGGTAATCTACACCATACCTTACGGGCCTACCATTTCGGTGTGATGGCCACCTTCTTTACGGGTCTCCCATTTCGAAAGGATTTACATAACATAGCATATCATATCATATCAAAGCATACCTTACGGGCCTTCCATTTTGATAGCAACCTATGATGGCACATAGTTTCGGGAAAGGAGTGGGACCCTTGGGGATAGCCCACTTACTACTTCAATCCTTCTCGATACTAAGTCATCATCCCACAAGAATACGTATACATATACATGCTTTTAAAACGGAAACTTGACACTTGAACATCAAACCATGCATACTTGGGCTTAAAAGCCAAATCACTTTCATTACTCTTATGCATACTTAACAAGAGTCAAACACATTTCATAATCATGCTTCATGGGCTAAAAATCCAAACAAACTTTCATGTCAAACTTTCTGCATAAGAGTAGCTCCATACTTGTCATATCATATTGGTGTAAACACCCATGTTGCTCAATGATCCATATCATAGACTTAGTTGTGATCACAACTTAGTCATAACCCATACTTGATCAAAATCATAGTCATAAACATCTTTGGTACTTAGTCCACATCAAAACCTTCTTGAAAAAGCCATGATCATGCATGGAATGCCATAAAGAACAATGAGAATAGCATGGATACTAGAATTCATACTTTAAATTCAAATCAAAGCATTTCACAAGATATTCAAGTTAAATCAACCTTCAAAACATCATTTAAATACTACCCATGCAGAGTTCAAGAGTAAAGGGGACATGCATAACTTGATCTTTATCAAAGCCATTAAAACTTCATAAAATTCAAACTTAAATCAACTTTAAATCATCTAATTTCTACAGCCCACAATCCAATTCAATTAAATACTTCAAAATTTAAAGAACGCAATATTAAAGAATACTTAAAATCATAATTTAAAGAGGAGGGTTCTTGGGTCTTCATGGATGAAAGGAAATACATGAATCAAACCCACATACATTTAAATTAGTCAAGAGAATTGAATGATTTCACAACAAAGATGATCTTTCCCAAATTTCTTCAAGCTTTCAACAATGGAGGTCAATAGAATTGAGAGAATTTAGGAATGAATTGAAGAGTGTTAGAATGGATGAAAGGGGATTAGGGTTTGATTTAGAGGGTTTAGCAGACCTTAGAAAGCCCAAAAGGGGCATAGAATCTAATTAAACTATGAATTAACCATTAATGAAAGGACTAAATCACTGAATGCAGTGTCACACGGAAGGTACATAGTGCCCGTTTACTGGTACACGACCCGTGTACCTGACCGTGGGGCTTCACCTGACCTCGACTTTGACTTGAACTCTTGGGATACTTTCTTGATCACTTCACTAGGGGCCTCACGGACCGTGTAGCTGGACACGGATCATGTACTGGTCCGTGGAGCATCACTTGGTTCGGAGTCCAGCCCTGAACCTTGGCCAACATTCTGCCTCACTCCACGGGACCCCTCACGGGCCGTGAAGGGTCACATGGACCGTGAGGTGGGCCGTGGGACCATACTTGGTCCATGGCTTAGACCTCAGCCTCCATGAGCCCACTGTACCAACCCACGAGCACCCCCACGGACAGTGGACCACCAAACGGTCTGTGGTCCAGCCCTTATCCCAATTCCAGAACCTTGTTCCCAGCGTCCTTCTAATTATGGGCATTCCTACTGTTTTGGCCGTAACTTTCCCATACAAAAATTCAAATTGATTGAAACCAGTTGTGTTGCAAAGATAACTCAAAAAGATTTGATTTGATATATAGTAGCCCACACAGTTAATTCCGTCCGAAAAGTTATGATCCTTCAAAGATTACTACCCAACCGGCCTTACAATCTCACCAACGATCCATTTTGAATCCGGCCCTTAAATACAACCCATGGCTACCAAAATTCAGCCACGACCAGTTTAACACTAACCTTGACCGACCATTATGAAGTTCAAATTTTTTTGGATAGTTACACCTATGAACCTAATCAACTTCTAATACTTTTCACACATATAGGAATAAGCCTTAAAATATAGCTACATGTAAGGCATTACTAGGTTCAAGTTTATGTACGTACGATGAAAAAATTTAGATCATATGAATAGAGTTGTAGGATACTATACCTAGCTTCAATGGAGAGAATCCTTAGAGAGAGAATTTTTGAGAACCTTTGAGAGAATTATGATTGTGAATGAGATACAATGAATTAGAAATAGTTTTTATAGGAGATAGGTAAATTAAGCTCGTTAGGAGGGTCAAAATGACGTATTTTAGAATTTAAATAAATTGGAAATGTCCAAAAAGACTTTCATTTAAAATCTGATGGAGCCATTCAAAAGACCCCATTCATGGCCCGTAAAATATTCTATGGGGTCTCATAAGTTATGCTACTAGAAATTTGATCTTGAAACTATAAAATCTAATCTACGGTCTGTGGAACCATTTACGATTTATAGTAACTTTCATAAAACCGCTCAAAACATAGATTTTTCATTCCTCAGGGTCCCTTTCACAACCCAATCCATGAGTTATGGTTCCATTCACGACCCATCTTGTTCTTTGTGGAATGGATTCAAGAAACTCAAAAATTTCTTAACTCTCTGGACTCCAACCATGAGACCTTTCTACAACTTATGGTCCTATCCACTAGTCATAGATTGGCTCATGTAATTATTCAGTCTAAAATTTTCATAAATCTTCCCTTTTCAAGGCTTTTCAACATGTGGGATGCTACAACAACCACAGATCGCTTCTGGTCTCTCAAGGATGAAGAGAGAGAAATAAAAAATTAGAATTTTTCAGACTTAAAACTCCCGACTATCCCACTATGGCAACATCACCATAGAGGGATCAATCTCGCTATGGTGGATTACATAGAGGTATAAACTTCATAACTCTTATCCTAATTCCCTATTTCACAATACGTCTTCAAACCATGACGTTCAGAATCATACCCTTTGCGCCAAGATCAATTTCAGGAGTTCTACTTGTCCAAATTTAGTTTTGTAAAGATGTACAGTCTTATTACTATATTGGATTTCAACTAAGAAGATTAAACTTATTAATTAACCATTAACACCTTACCATACTTTCTTAGAGCTCACAAAACTTAGATTTCATTCGAGTTTGACTTAGGCTAAAAAAATTTAAGTTACCACTTGAAAGTATTTTAGCCTAATTTCCTTTCCCATTAATCTACCCATAACGATAGGATCATCTATTTACAATAGATACCAATTTTTCTATCACTCATTCCTAAACGATCAAATGAAAAAACTAGGATAAGGAAAGAATAATATAGTACCTAAACCAATGAGAAACAGTAGATATTTCTCTCACATATCCTTCTCGATTTCTCAAGTTGCTTCATCAACTAGACGATGTTTTCACTATACCTTCATGAACTTAATCTCCTTGGTCCTCAACTTTCAAACATCCCAATCATAAATTGAAACTAGCTCTTTCTCAAATTGAAGATTCTTATCTAATAACACTAAGTCTCACTTAATGATGTAGTCGTCATCCCTATGGTACTTATTCAACATATACATATGGAACATTGGATGAACTCTAGATAGTCTACGTGGTAAGGCCAATCTATAAGTCACTAGCCCAACATAGTCAAAGACCTCAAACAGGCCAATATAGGGGGCCAATCTATAAGCTACTTGCCCTTATTACCAAATCTCATAATTCCTTTCATGGGGGATATTTTCCAAAGAAATTGCTCACTAGCCTAGAATATCATCTCCCTAAACTTGAGATTTATATACTCTTTTTGTCAACTCTAGGTTGCCAAGAGCTTAGCTTGGATATTTCTTACTTTATCATGAGTGTCTTTATCTAAATCAAGCCCAATGACTTCACATCTCTACCCTCAAACCATCATATGGGTGAACTACATCCTCTCCCAGAAAGGGCTTCAAAGGAAACCATATCAAAGATGGAGTGATAACTATTATTCTTAAAGAACACACACAATGGTAGAAACTTATCCCAGTGATCACCCAAGTCAATTATACATTCCTTCAACATATCTTCCAATGCTTGAATAGTTCTCTCTAGCTATCTAAAAAGTTGTAATAAAGGTGAGTTATTCACCGAACTATTCAAGTAACTTTCCCTTAAATTTAAATGTAAACTAAGTACCATGGTCTGATATGATAGAGAAGGGAACCCCATGCAATCGTACTATCTCTTTCACATAAATCATCGTCAACTATTGAGCATTATAATCAACTCTAATCAAAATGAAATGGGCCAACTTTGTCAGCCTATCTACTAACATTAAAATAACATCAAACTTTCCCCAAGGTATTTGGGAGATACACGATAAAATCCATAGCTATCCTCTCCTACTTCCATTTAGGAATGGCTATTCTCTGAAATACGATTGCCAACCTTTGGTTCTCGTATATGAATTGCTGAAAATTCTGACACTTGGCCACAAATTCAATCGTCTTTCTTCATACCAAGCTACTAATAAAGTTGTCTCAAATCTCAATAGATCTTGGTCACACCCGGATGAACAAAATACTGTGAATCATGAGCCTTTGACAATATTCTCCCAATTATGTCATTTACTTGTGGAACACAAATTCTTTCCCTAAACCTAATTACTTTACATCAATCAAGAGTTGCATCTTGTACCTTACAAGAAACTACTTTCCTTCTCATCTTATTCAAGTTCTCGTCTTTAAACTTCTTTGTCTTAATATCCTCAATGAAAGTGGGTCTCAATTCAATGCTCGACAACACCCCCATCTTTCATTGAGATACCTGACTTTATGAATTTTTGATCCCATGCCTGAATCTCTATAGCCAATGGTCTCTTAGCCACCCTCAACTATCCTAGGATACCCATACTTATTAGTTTCTGGCTTAGTGCCTCTGCAACCACATTAGCCTTACCCGAGTGATATTAGATGGTGACATCGTACTCTTTAAGAAATTTCATCCACCTTTGATGTCTCAAATTTTAGTCTTTTTGAGGGAACACATGATGCAAACAGCGATGGCTAGTAAACACCTCACATTTATCCCTATAGAGATAATGTTGCTAGATTTTTTAGAAAACACCATCGCTACCCACTTCAAGTCATATGTTGGGTAGTTCTTCTCATGAACTTTTAACATACGCGAAGCATAGTATATGAAATTTTTATCCAACATCAATACAACACCTTAATCCAGGCATGAGACATCACTATAAAAAACAAAACTCTTACCTTCCACCAGCAATGCCAGGATTGGGGCTCTGCTTAAAAGAGTCATTAGTTATTTAAAGTTCTGACTTATTGTAACGACCTGGTTTGTCATTTTTGAGCTATCTATATAAATTATTATTTTACTCTTTCATAACTTGATTTGGATCTATTTTGAGCTATTTACATTGTTAAAACTAAGATCTGGTGTTTTAAAAGTAGAATGTTTTATCATTTTTGAAAGCTTCAGTTATTGAAAAATTAAATTTTCATACCATTGGGAGTTTTTGATGTCATATTAGAGATTCATTGATTTCATTATCTCTAGAATATCTAAACTAATCTAGGAAAAGTGACATAATTAAATTTAGAGTTTAAATGAAGCTTTTAGACCCAAAGTTTTGTTTTGGGTTGTTTCTGAAGCCAAAATTTGACTTTGTCAACATTTGGAGTTTGGAAACTCAAATTGAAATACTAAAAATTCCAGTTGTTCTGGATTGTGAAATTAACACTAGAAATGGCCTTATCATATTTTTTGGAGTTTTCGAGGGCACTTTTGGTATTTTGAATTTTAAACTAGTTTATTAGAGTTGTATTGGTAATTGTGGCGTGGAGGCTTCAAAATTGATTTTTGATTATTATGTTGAGTCTGGATCACTATTTTATGTATGGATACATGTTTGGTTTGTGGAATTCTTATTTTGAATGAGTTCTGAGGCTCCATTTCAAGTTTTGAGCATAGCTCATTTATTTGGTTTCTGGTGTTGTCACATTTCTTTTTCGCGTTCGCAGAGAAGCCCCATTCACAAAGGTCTAGGTGACATGTGCTCTGAATGGACATCTAGGTTGTGGGTGTTTAATAACTCAGGTTGAGTATTTTGACCTCTATTTTGGGCTTCACAATCAGTATCTGTGCTCTCCTTGTCTCTGACTAACATTGTGTCATCAAGGACCTGTAGCGAGATGTCAGGGTTTACCGTTGGTACAATTCCTTGTTGAGGAAGCATATCATGCATTATTCCCCTTTCCAGTTCGCAACCTTCATAACCTTCTTGAAAACCCTCTTCAGACGATTTCATTCTAGCATCAATAGGGTTCTTCAACAGCTTTTCAGACTCTAAATTGGTATTCGTAGAATCAATTCCAACATTAGGAACAACGCGAATCTTACCCATATTTGCTAACGCCATTAATCTTTGAGCCCGTAACAAATCGTCTTTGCAAACCTCCACAGTGCCCTTCGGGCTGAGTACATAGCTTGCCAAGTGTAGGGTTGATTAGAAGGTAGTGACATTATTAGTGGGATGCACCGGTTCCATGGGTGCCTTGTGAGGTTGGTCCGGTGGCTGAAGGCCCACCGGTGGCAGCTCACGCGCCATAACAGCGTACCTTGGGTTAGATGGTGCTTAAATTACCATTAGAGAGCAATTGTAGAGAGAGAAAATTAAGAGAGCGTTACACTTAATTGAAAAACTTGAAATCAAATTTAAAGAGTTAGGGTTCTTAGGATCTTCAAGGATAAAAGGGGATCCTTAAATCAAGTTCT
>JBCEWC010015438.1:0-13729 GCA_038996855.1 Solanum aculeatissimum
GTTTGAATGGATGAATAAGGGTTTGGGGAATATTTTAGGGGTTTAGGAGACCTTAGGGTACCAAAAAGGGGCTTAGGAAAATGTTAAATCATGAAAATACCATTATTAAAATGGAGCTTTTAACTGGACATAGTTCCCAAATGGAAGCTACAGTGCCGTCAAATGGCACACGGCCCGTCAACCTAACCGTCCAACCATACTTATCCATTTTCTTCAACGTGAACTCTCGGAGGACTTTTTGTAACACTTCAGGAGCCACTTGACGGTCCGTTCAAGGTGTGACTGGCTGTGAAAGGCACCGTTCAACCATAATTAGTCTCAAAATGTCATCCTTGGCTTGGCCAAGACACTGCCTCACTTCACGAGGCAGCGCACAGGCCGTTTGGTCTTGGACAAGCCGTTCAAGGCTTCGTTGACTTAGACTTGGCATAGGGGTGGTTCCAGGCCATACCTAGCTCACTGGAACACTTGAAGAGACCCTAGACGAACCGTGAAAAGTTTCACGGCCCGTGTCAAGGTCCTTGACCACTTTTCTGAGCCTATCTCCAACGACTTTCGAATTTCAGACAGTCTCACTATTTCGGCTATATCTCCCTCATCGGAACTCCAAATTGAGTGAAACCACTTGTGTTGCAAAGCTAACTCAAATTTCTTCAATTTGATATGTGGTAGATCATATGTTTAATCCCGCATAAAAAGTTTTGACTGTTTGAAGTACACTTCCGAAACTGTCTCTCTAGGCCACTATCTAGCCCAATTTGCATTCAGCCACTTAAACTCAACCCGTGGCTACCAAAACTCAACCATGACTTGTAGTAAATCATATAATTCCAATCATAAGTATATTTCAAAAAATTTTGGGTTGTTACAAAATGCCTTGGCTTGAAATCTTGGGAGACTTTCTGGATCACTTCATTACAGGACTCATGGTTTGTTAAGCTGCACATAGATCGTACACCGGTTCATGGAGCCTCACTTATTCCAGAATCATGGCCCTGGGATCTAGTCAGTCTCTGGACAACTCCATGAAGGGCCCTCACGGACCGTGAGGCATCACATGAACCGTAAAGTGGTCCATGGAGCTTCACTTGGTCTGGGGCCTTGTTCCAACACCCTTGGAGCTTATTGGATTAGTCTAAGGAGGCCCTTCACGGGTCGTGAGCCTCCATAAAGCTCGTGGCCCCTCCCGCAAGACAGTGCCTTAGCTCCAAAATAGTTTCCCTTTTCCACGACACTTATGTGCTCGAGCAGTCTCACTGCAATGGTCATAACTTCCACTTCCAAACTCTGAATCAAGTGAAAACATTTTTTTTGTGAAGATAACTCAGAGTTCTTTGATTTGATATGTCGTGGGTCACACAGTTTATCTCTTTCCAAGAGATATGTCCATCCGAAGTTAGCCCTTCCACACGGTTCCATACAAAACTCCACCAACATGATTCCTTTGAATACGACCACTTAAGTAGAATCCATGAACATCACTAATCAACCATCACAAGTTCAAAACTGACCTCGACCCACCAATACAAAGTAAAAAAAAATTGGGTCATTACATGAGGGTTCAAAATGATACCAGATGAGACCCCTCTCTTATGACTTGTAGACTGGACCATGAGACCCCGTAATTGGAGTCTCGTGGTCCTTTCCGAGAGGATTTTTAAAGGGGTAAAGTGAACATTTCCTATAACCCTACTGTTATACTACATCGTTTAAGACCCCTTATAAGCTTTTTTCAACCCTAATTTTCCCCATTCCTACTCATTCCAAAATACTCTAAGTCCTAAACTCTCCCAAGTTCTTCAAGGCTCTCAAGTAAGAAAGTGAACGCCAGGGTTTCGAGTTTCCTTTTATTTTCCACAAGGTTTTTCCATCTTCTATATCCAAGGTATATGGGTTTTGATTGTGGAAACCTTTGTTCCACAAGCTCAACAAATCCTCTTTCTCATTTATTTTCAAGTTATGGATATTTCTGGATGTTTTATGAACTCTTTTACATGATAATATTATGAATAGATTTATGATATTTTACCTTTATACATGATTATGCATTGAAAAGCCATGTGAAATTTATGGATTTTTATGAGGGTTTGATTATGCCCTAGTTAAGCCTTATTGTGTTTTGGTGGGTTATTTTGAATAATGCACAAGTAATTTTATCCTACACTACTCATGTCATATACCCTTAATTTGCATGGTTTTAAGATTTATGTGCATGAACCCACCATGATTTGATTAAGAATACATATTAAGACCCTAGTATGAGGAATGCCTTATGGAAAAGTATGTATGCTATGCATATTGAGACTATCACGAGGG
The DNA here is from genome assembly GCA_038996855.1 of Solanum aculeatissimum. NCBI lineage: Eukaryota > Viridiplantae > Streptophyta > Magnoliopsida > Solanales > Solanaceae > Solanum > Solanum aculeatissimum. The sequence continues at coordinate 2,317 of JBCEWC010015438.1, forward strand.
CTAATAAGTATGTTATGAGCTCACCAGAATGATATGAATGTAAAGAATAATATAAAACCCTATCTTTGATATTACAAGTTATGTCTTAATGAGCTACTCCAAGAACGGTATTATGATGTTTTGAGACTATGCATGCTATGACTATAACTATGTTTCAAGTATTTCATGGTATTGTGACCTAGCACCAAATGGACCTTGGTAGTCTCTCATTGTCCCTAAACTATGTGCCACCATAGGTATGATATTGGTCCCCTATATGGGCTTGAACCTATCGAAAAGGCAATGTCATGAGGTAAGGACATTTATTAAATCTACCAAAAAAGTTATGTCGTAAGAAGGTGACACTTTTTGAAATGGCCATGCGGTAAGGATAGTGTTTGGTCTACCTTGTCAAAGTAGACCACTCCATGGCCGGTGTGGAGTGAACATCAAAATTTCAAGTAGTAGGTCACTTGGTCTTTCATGTTAGTTATGGTACCTTTCCACTATGTATATGATGTCACGTGATTTGATGAGTCTTCCTTTATGTTAATATAAGCATTTACCATTCATGACATAATGAGCCTATATTCATTGATTATGGTTATGCATATTGTTTAATTATGACTTATGTTCATTGTTGCATTGTACCCCCATACTTAGTACATTTCAATTACTAACACATACTCTTTTGCCTAAAAGATCTAACCATGTAAGGACCTGACTCCTATTCATCCTCCTCTTCCATGTGACTAGACGATTCGGTTGAAGATCACTTTGGTGAGTCCTCCACATTCGGGGACAAAAGCCATTTACTTTCATGCTTTATTATTTATGTATATTACTTTTTTGAGGGTGAGCCCAGGAGATGTATAAGCCTCCGTTCCATTCGTATTAGAGGTGTTGTATGATCTTTGGATATGTATGCTATGAGCTTGACTCTTGTTACACTTATGTATATATGGAAGACTTCCCCTAGTCCCTTATTCCCTTCTTATACTTGTTGTATGTTGTTGATGAGGTGGAAGTTCTAAGTCACAAATTGTCTTCATAGCGTGAGTCATACTTACTTGCCCCTTAGACTTTGTTTGCTATGTGATTCATGATAATCCTCTTCCCTATAACATCCCCATAACGTGAGTCCAAAGTCCCGCTTCACTTAGAATTTTGGTTATTTGTTTAGATTATGCTTCTGCAACCAAGGATGTGTTATGCATGCTTAAGAGGTTTGTTTGGGGTTCTTTTGGGTTCTCCATTCACAGTGTTACGCCTTGGCCCTAGGCTTGGGTCATGACAAACCTTGGTATCAGAGCCCTAGGTTTTTAAATGGTCCTCAAAAATCCAACACACCGTGTCAAGTAGAGTCTTGTTCATGGTTGTTAAGCGCGCCACAACTAAGAATAGGAGGCTATGAGGCATTTTAGGAATGACTCACTTTTTCATACTCTATCGTGCTTTAGATTTGAAGTAAGGGTTCCTACTCCTCATGGATGGTCTTTTGCTATTTTTTATCATGCCTCCAAGAAGAGAGGCACAAAGAGATCCCACTCCCGAGGGTGAATAGGCCCCTCTGGCTCCTCAAGAACTTTAAGATGAAGAGGGAGCCACTCATGCCGAGTACCAGAATGTAGTTACTTTATTAGCAAGAGTCGGGCTAATCAAGGAGTTCAATCCCCTCATGTTCCTACCCCCATCTCATGGGTGAGGGATTTTACAAGGATGAATTCCCCAGAGTTTTATGGCTCCAAGGTTGAAGAAAACCCCTAAGAATGCATCGATAAGGTGTACAAAGTTCTTGACATTATGGGGGTAAGATCGGAGGAGAAAGTAGAACTAGCAGCCTATCAGCTAAAGTGCCTTTCTCAATTATGGTTTGTTCAATGAAAGGGTGAAAGAGAGAATGGAGATCATATACCTTGGGAAGAACTCAAGGCCGCCTTCCTCAACCATTTCTTTCCTATAGAACTAAGAGAGGCAAAGAGACTTATCTCTACTCATGACTTATGCCAAGCAACTTGAAAGGGAGAAACTTAGGAAGAGGAGTAGTTAGGAGTCCAAGAGGGCTCAGTATGCTGGTAGTTTCCAAGGTACCGAAGGTGGTCATTTCCAATGAGGCCATAAATTTCAAGGTGAAAGGTTCATTAATGATAGGGTACCCAACCCTAGAGCTCAAGGTGGCAATGGTGGGGTGACTATGCTAAGGTGCCAAAAATATGGAAAGAATCATAGTGGTGCATGTTTGAGGAACATGGGTGCCTGCTTCAGGTGTGGTAAAATGGGCTACAAGATTGTGAAATGTCCAAACAAGGGTATAGATGGTCGTCCCCAAGGATAAGGTGCTCATGGTGATCAAAGGGCATAAGGTGGACAACAAGGAGGTTCTCCTCCTCTCAATCACTTTTATGCTCTTCAACGGAGGCAAGGAGTGGATGAGGTGCCTGATGTTTTTACCAGTACGTTAAAGATCTATAATTTGATGTGTATGCTTTACTGGATCCGAGTGCCACTCTTTCTTTCATTACTTCTTTTGTCTCTAATAGACTTCATGTGTGTCCCGAAATGTTAAGTGAACCCTTTGAAGTGTCTACCCCTGTTGGTGAGTCCATTGTTACTAAAAGAGTCTATAGGGTTTATCCCGTGTCCATATTACATAAAGTTTTACCTTGTGATTTTGTTGAACTTGACATGGTGGATTTCAACATCATTCTTAGGATGGATTTGTTATATGCATATCATGTATCTATTGATTGTAGGACTCACAAAGTTCAGTACCAATCCCCTAATGAACCCATCCTTGAATGGGTAGGTCATGATTTAGTAATCAAGGGTAAGTTCATCTCTTGTTTTAAGGCTCGGGAATTGATTTTCCAAGGGTTGCATTTACCATTTGTAAGGGTTAGGGATGTTGAGTCTAAAGTCCCTTCTATTGAGTCGGTACCTATGGTTAATGAGTTTCTTGATGTCTTTCCCGATGAGCTTCCCAGTGTCCCTTCCAAAAGGGAGATAGATTTCGGTATAGACCTCCTCCCCGACACCCAACCTATTTGTTTTCCTCCTTACCGTATGGTCCTGACAAAATTGAAGGAGTTAAAGGACCAATTAGAGGATTTTTTGGAGAGGGGATTCATAAGGCCTAGCAAGTCACCTAAGGGTGCGCTGATGTTATTTATGAGGAAGAAATATGGCTCACTTAGAATGTGCATCGACAATCGATAACTCAATAAGGTCACCATGAAGTACAAGTATCCTTGACAAGGATTGATGACCTAACTGATTAATTACAAGGGTCTAGTCACTTCTTAAAGATTGACCATTGGTCCGGGTATCATCAATTGAGGGGAAGGGAGTGTGATATTCCCAAAATGGCTTTCCGAACAAGATATGGGCATTTTGAGTTTGTGTTGATGTTCTTCGACCTATCTAATGCTCCGACAATATTTATGGATCTCATGAACAGGGTATTTAAACCCTACCTCAACATGTTTGTGGTGGTCTTTATTGATTATATTTTGATTTATTCCTAGAGTAAAGAAGAGCATATGAAACATTTGAGGGTAGTGTTGCAAAAGTTAAGGGAAGAAAGATTGTTTGCTAAGTTCGACAAATATGAATATTGGTTGAAGAAAGGTGTGTTCTTGGGTCATGTGGTGTCGGATGAGGGGATTAAACTGGATCCCAAAAAGACAGAGGTGATGAAAATTTAGCCTAGACCCATAAATCAAACGAATATTAGGAGTTTATTGTGCTTGGCAGAGTACGATCGAAGATTTGTTGAGGGTTTTTCTTTAATTTTTTCTACTTTGACAAAGTTGTCACAAAAGAAGGCTAAATTTGTTTGGACTGATGAATGTGAAAAGAGTTTTCAAACTTTGAAACACAAGCTCACATCCGCTCCTATGTTGGCTCTACTAGAAGTGTTAGAGGGATTTGTGGTGTATTGTGATGCTTCAAGAATTTGTTTGGGATGTGTATTGATGCAAAGTGGTAAAGTCATTGCCTATGCTTCTAGGCAACTAAAGATGCATGAGCGTAATTACCCCACCCATGATCTTGAATTAGTGACCATGGTATTTTCTTTGAAAATATGGCGTCACTATTTATATGGAGTTCATGTTGATGTGTTCATCGACCACAAGAGTCTCCAATATGTGTTTACTCAAAGAGACCTTAACTTGAGGCAAAGAAGGTGGTTCTAACTCCTTAAAGACTATGACATGAGTGTGTACTATCATTCCGGCAAGTCTAATGTCATGGTCGATGCCTTAAGTAGAGTGTCCATGGAGAGTATGGCCCATGTCGATGATGGTAAGAAAGAGTTGGCAAAAGAAGTTCACTGATTATCTAGATTGGGAGTTCAGTTGGATGAGGCCGAAAATGAAAGTGTGGGGGTAGTAGATGGTTCTAAGTCTTCCTTGGTGGAAGAGGTCAAATCCAAACAAGACCTTGACCCCGCATTAGTGGAATTGAAATCATTGGTGAAGGATGGCAAGGTGGAGGTTTTCTCCCAAGGTGGAGATAGTGTCCTAAATACCAAGGTAGGTTATGTATGCTCGATGTTGATGACTTGAGAAATTTGATCTTGAATAAAGCTCATAATTCATCTTATTTCATTCACCCCCGATTCTACGAAGATGCATAGAGATTGAGGGAAGTGTATTAGTGAGGTGGCATAAAAAGAGATATTGTTAAGTTTGTAGTCGGTTGACATAATTGTCAATAAGTCAAAGACGAACATCAAAGGTTGGGTGGCTTAGCCTAAGATATTGAGATTCCTACTTGAAAGTGGGAAGAAATCAACATGAATTTTGTGGTTAGGATACCAAAGACTAGAAAGCTATTTGATTCCATTTGGGTTATTGTTGATAGAATGACGAAGTTGACTCACTTTCTATCAGTTAAAATGACTTATAGTGTCGAAGATTATGCCAATTTATATATTTATGAATTGGTTAGATTGTATAGGGTCCTATTGGCTATTATAATAGATCGTGGTGCTTAATTTATATCACACTTTTGGAGATCTTTTCGAAGAGGCCTTGGTACCAAAGTTAAGCTTAGCATAACCTTTCCCAACAGATGGTCCAGCTGAAAGAACCATTCAAATACTTAAGGATATGCTTAAAACTTGTGTCTTGTAGTTTAGAGATAGTTAGGATGAGCATCTTTTACTTATTAGTTTTCTTATAACAATAGCGATCACTCTAGCATCAAAATGACTCTCTTTGAAGCTCTATATGGTAGGCATTGTAGATCCCTAGTTGGGTGGTTTAAAGTGGGGTGAATGCTTTGTTAGGTCCAAGATTAGTTACGTAAGCTTTGGATAAGGAGAGATTGATAAGGGAAAGGTTAAAGACGGCTCAAAGTAGGCAAAAGTCCTACTCAAATGTGAGGAGATAAGACCTTGAGTTTGGCATTGATGATTGGGTGTATTTGAAGGTCTCACCCATGAAGGGTGTTGTCTGGTTTGTCAAGAAGGGTAAATTAAGCTCAAGGTATATAGGGTCTTACTGTATCTTGGGGTGTACTGGTAAGGTTGCATATGAATTGGAATTGTCTATGGAGATGAGTATGATTCATCTAGTCTTCCATGTCTCTATGTTGAGGAAGTGTGTTGGAGAACCAAACTCCATTGTGCTTTTAGAGGTGGTGAATGTTCAAGAAAATTTGACTTATGAGGAAGTTTTGGTGGAAATCTTTGATAGGCAAGTGAAAAGGTTGAGAAATAACGATGTTACATCCATCAAAGTTCTTTGGAGGAACCAATAAGTGGAGAGTGCTACTTAGGAAGCCGAAACTGATATGAAGAAGCGATACCCCTATCTCATGCATTCTAATCAAGCTTGAGGTACTAAGATTTCTCCTACTTGAGAACGTCCCTATTTTTCCATGTCATTATCATGTCATCAATGCATAAATATGTTATTTTTGAGGTTGCATTATAAATGTTATTTGAAGCATGATTTAAAATTTTCATGATATGCATGATGCATCTTTGCATAAGATGCATGTATTCTATTCTTTAGAGAGTTTTTTACACATTGGGGGATGAATACTCCCAAAGGGAAAATATTGTAAGGTCCCACATATTGGAAAGTATGAAAATACGAAAGAAATAATTCTAGAAATTTTCTGAGTATTAGTGGTTCCCATGAGAGGTTTTATTAGTTATAGCCTTTTTTATAGGTCGTAGTCGATCTAATGGAATAGAAGGCAAACTTGGTGAATTTTTGGATTTTTAGGGGTTCAATGAACGAGATATCAAATATACCATATGTCGACTTACGAGCCATAGGTCCTATCATAGGACAGGGATCAGAGGCAGTTTCTATGGCTTCAAAATGATACTAGACGAGACCCCTCTCTTACAACCCATAGACTAGACCACGACCCATAATCGGGGTCTCGTGGTCCTATCAGGCAGCATTTTTTAACGGGTAAATTTGATATTTCCTATTACCCTAATGTTATACTACGCCGTTTAAGCCCCCAAAAGACACCTTATCAACCCTTTTTAACCCTAAGCTGCCACATTCCCACTCATTCCAAAATACTATAAGTCCTAAACTCTTCCAAGTTCTTCAAGTCTCTTAAGCAAAAAGTGCAAACTAGGGTTTTAGGTTTCCATTCATTTTCTACAAGGGTTTTCCATCTCCTATCACCAAGGTATGTGGATTTTGATTGTGTGATCCTTTCTTCCGCATGCTCAATCAATCCTCTTCCTCATTTATTTTCAAGTTATGGATATTTATGGATATTTATGGATATTTTATGAAGAGATTTATGATGTTTTACCTTCATATATGATTATACATTGAAAAGCCATGTGAAATTTATGGATTTTTATAAGGGTTTGATGAAACCTACTTAAGCCTTATTATGTTTTGGTGGGTTATTTTGAATAATGTTCAAGTGATCTTATCTTACACCACTCATGTCATATACCCTTGATTTTCATGGTTTTAATATTTATATGTATGAACCCACCATGATTTGATTAAGAATACATGTCAAGACCCTTTTTGTAATGACTCAAAATTTTTTGAACTTAGTACTAGTAGATCAGGGTCCGTTTTGAACTTGTTATGGCTATGTAGTGATGATCATGAGTTCTATTTAAGTGGTCCTATTCAAAAGGAATCGTGTTGGAAGAGTTTTGTGTGAAACTGTATAGAAGGACTGACTTTGAATGGCTATATCTCTTGGTATGGGATGAACTGTGTGGACTATGAACTATCAAAACGAAGCTCTTCAAGTTATATTCGCAACATATTTAGTTTTGCTCAAATAAAACTTTGTATATGGAAGTTATGACCATTACAGTGAGACTGCCCATGTACAGAAATAATCTGGAAAAGGAAGCAGTCTAACGCTAAGGCAGGGCAACATGGGAGGGGCCACGAGCCGTGTGAAGGGTCACGATCCGTGAGGGACGTTTGTGGGTTGATCCAGAAAGTAGGGCTAGGTGATGGACCGAGGCGAAAACCAAGTAAGGCTCCATGGACCACTTCACAGTCCGTGTGATGCCTCACGGTCCGTGAAGGCCTCCGTCGAGTTGTCTAGAAACTCATGAGACCCCAAGGCCAGGACTCCGGGCTAAGTGAGGCTCCACAGACCAGTCTACAGTCCGTGTGCAGCTTCACAAACCGTGAGTCCTGCCATGAAGTGATCCAGAAAGTTGTCTCAGATTTCAAGCCAAGGCACGAACCAAGTGAAGTCATATGGTGGGTTTCACGGTCTGTGAACCGTTCACGGATCGTGTGGGTGCTTCCATCAGCGACTGTTTCAGTTAATTGCTCCATTTCATTAATGGTAAATTGGTATTTTTAGTTATTCCTAGGGTCATTTTAGTCTCTTTGGCAACTAGGGGCTTTATAGGGGGATTATTCATCCAAGCCTTCAAATTCATCTTCCAATTCTCTCAAATTTCTCTCATCCACCATTAAAGACCAAGCTTGAAGTTGGGGGAGATTCAATTCTTCATCAGAAACTTCTCAATCTTCTTGTTAAATTCAAGGTATGTGGGTTTGATTCATGATTTCTCTTCCAACCATGAAGACCCAAAATCCTTTTCTAAATTTTGATGGAATTATGATTTTCTTTAAATGGGTATTTTAATTTAAGGATGATTTATTGCAATTGAAGTGTGGGTTGTTATTATTTAATGAATTTGAGATTAATTAAGCTCCTATTTGATGAATTACCTTGATTTACGATGGTACAAGTATGCATGTCCCCTTATTATTTAATTTATGCATGGGTAATGTTAAATTGAGATTTAATTATTGATTTAACTTTGAATTTATTATGAATTCTTCTTGATTTGGATTTAAATTAAGAATTCAAGTACCCATGTTATTCTCATTATCAATCATGGCATTTGCATGCAAGTACATGAATTTTCAAGAAGGATTTGATGAGGGCTAAGTCCCAATTATGTTTAAGACTATGATTTTGAACAAGTATGGGTTATGACAAGAATATGATCAAATAATGTCTATGATTTGGCTCTTAGAGCAACTATGGGTGTTTACACCAATATGATTTGACAAGTATGGAGCTACTCTTATGCATGAAGTTTGACATGAAAGTGTATTTAGCTTTTTAGCCCAATGAAGCATGATTATGAAACATATTTGGCCTTTTGGCAACTATGCATGAAAGTAAAGCAAGTGATTTGGCCATTAAGCCTAAGTATGCATGATTATGATGTCAAGTGTTTTCGTTTCATTTTAAAAGCATGTATATGTTTACGTATTCTTGTGGGATGACGACTTAGTACCGAAAAGGATTGGAGTAGTAAGTGGGCTATCCCCAAAGGTCCCACTCCTTCCCGAAACTATGTGCCAACATAGGTATGCTACCGAAATGGGAGGTCCGTAAGGTATGCTATGATATGATATGTTATGTAAACCCTTCTGAAATGACCGGGTCGTAAGGAAGGTGGCCATCATACCAAAATGACCAGGTCATAAGGTGTGGTGTAGATTACCTTTGGCAAGTAATCTTCTCTGATTCGATGGGAGGCCTTATCGGGCAAGTTCATGTTGTAGCTCGCATGAGTTTGGATGTCGGTTATGGTCACATCCCCGATACTATAAGAATTATGGCATTTCATGGATCATGGTTTCATGGCATATTGATATATTATCCTTCCCTATATTCTCCTTCTATGTATGTGCCCTTGTCATCTAGTTGGTTGTACGACCATGTTCATATGCATTGCATGCCCGTATACTTAGTGCATTATTATGTGCTAACCCATACTCTTTGTCTACATGTTCTAACCATGTAAGGACCATAGATGATTTTCTTCCACCGTTGGACATCTAGCTAAGATTTGAAGTGTTGCTTGTGGTAAGCCTTATGTTCCACAAGCAACATCCCATTTCATCAACCTATGTCTTTATTTATGTTTCTTTACTTTATGACTTGAGGGTGAGCCCGGATTATGTCGAGGCCCCGTCTTATCCTATGTAGAGGCATTGTTGGACATATCGACTCTATTAAATGTTATGTTATATGATACTTGTAATGATATGGTTACCTATGCTGAGTGATGGATTCTTATATTATGTTTCCATTTTCGCTTATGCTATTATGATATGAATTGTTTGGGAATGTGTTTATGTGGAAAGTCCCTAACCCTGCTTGCCCCCATAGCTTGAGTCATACTTACCTGCCCCTTAGAACGTAATTGATGTGATTCATGCTTATTCCATTCCCAGCAATATCCTCATAGCTTGAGTCCAAAGTCCCAGAATCCCCTAGACTTATGTGCTATTTGTTTATTATACGCGTTTCCGAACCGATGATGTATGTGATGATGATATGATGGCTTGATCGAGAACTCTCGGGTTCTCCTTCGCCATGTCACATCTAGTCCCTACTCTCAGGTCGTAACACTTGTATGAGGAATGCCTTATGGAAAAGTATGTATGTTATGCATGTTGAGACTATCATGAGGGCTAATAAGTATCCTATGAGCTCATGAGCATGATATGAATGTAAAGAATGATATAAAGCCCTATCTTTGAGTTACAATTTATGTCTTAATGAGCTACTCCAAGAATGATATTATGATGCTTTGAGACTATGCATGCTATGACTATAACTATGTTTCAAGTATTCTATAGGATTGTGACCTAGCACTGAAAGGACCTTGGTAATCGATCTAACCATGTAGGGACTAGAGCTCCTATTCATCCTCCTCTTCCACGTGGCTAGATAATTCGATTAAACATCACGTTTTTGAGTCCTCTATATTCAGGGACAAAATCCATTTACTTTTATGTTTTATTAATACTAGTTTATTTATGGATATTACCTTTTTTAGGGTTAGCACGGGAGATGTCTAGGCCCCCGTTCCTTTTGTATTAAAGATGTTATTCGATATTTGGATATGTATGCTATGAGCTTGACTTTTGTTATACTTATGTATGTATGGAAGACTTCCCCTAGTCGCTTATTCCCTTGGTTAAGTTCTATATTTTATCAATGACCGCTCTACTCTTCCTTTTGGAGTGTAAATTTGGACGTATCAACTTGTAATGTAAAATATCAAGTCATATACAACTTAAACAAATGAAATTAAAAATATAACATAAGTTCTACATTCAAAACAAAAAAATTTAACCTAATACTCTTATGTCAAATTTCAACATAACGTACATATATATGATTTAAAGAAAAACATAAGTTTATAACTTTATTCAATAATGAATTCAATTTTAATTTAAAAATTAGAATACTAATAAAATCATACTAATGAGAAAAATAACTATAGAATAAATAAATAAAAAAGATAATGTGAAAAATTGCATTGAATCATACAAAGTGAAAAATTGCATTGAATCACATAAAGTAAAGATCGACAATAAGGAGAAAATGAAAAATAAATATTACAAATAAAATATATTTTTAAAAATATAAAAATGATAAAAATATAAAATATAAAAAAAATTATAAATAAAAAATGAAAATGAAAATAAATAGAAATAATTAGAATTACACCATGTAATCACTTCTACACGCCCTTACAACTTATTTGGATTGTGGTTTGCCATATGGTACTGTATGCTATGTCATGATATTGTATAGTATAGTACTGTAGAATGTTTGGATAAACTATATAGTTGCAACTGTTTAATAATAATTTGTTATTTGATTTGACTATATGGTATTGTATCATTGTTTTCGCCAAAAATGGTTTTTCGAGAAAAAATTAATTTTAAAACTCAATTTAAGAAATAAAACCAATTTTTTCGAAAACATAATTACAGAACAGAGTTACAGAGAGTCGCCACTTAATGTTTTAAGGAAAAATCAAGAAAATCGTTAAAATGATTTTTAAAATGATTAAAACAGAAAAATCTTTTAAAATCCCAAAGAAATGAGTTCGGGTTCATATTTCCATTTCAAGAAGGTTTTACGCACT
>JBCEWC010015439.1:0-13728 GCA_038996855.1 Solanum aculeatissimum
ACAGTGAGCTTGGGGTGGCCTGGAACCACCCCTAAACCAAGTCCAAGTCAATGAGACCTTGGACGGTCCATTTGGAGCTAGACGGCTCGTGCACTGCCTCGTGAAGTGAGGCAGTGGCATGGCCAAGCCAAGGCTGATGATTTTGGGTCTACGTACAGTTAGACGGTGGCTCACATGGCCATTCACAATTTGAACAAACCATTTATTGGTTTGTGAAGTGTAACAGAAAGTCCTCTGAGAGTTCGCGTTGAAGAATTTGGCTAAGGGAGGTTGGACGGTTGGTTGAACGGCTCGTGCACAGGTAAAAGGCATTGTCGCTTCCATTTGGGCAAATCAGTGTGCAAAATAGATTTTTTTTTGTTGAAATAGTAAAGGAACGGTGTAAAAATTGAGTCAAAGGCACCCTAAAATGGTTCAAAATAGGAGAAAAAGAAGGAATGAAGAAAAATGGGTTGGTGGGGCAAAAGTGCAGTAAAACGCAGTTTTGAGAAGGTTCATTAGTCACTATGCTTCTAAAGTATAATACCAATGCCCCCTGAGTCTATGTTACAAGACTAGCAAGTCCTAAGGTGATCCTAATCCAACTAGTTGAAAGTGTTAGTCGTGAGTATAGGGGCAAACATATGGTATTGGTCGCAGTATCTGAATATCTTTTGTAAGAGTGAGTGATCTAGTATCGTCCCAAGCATTAAAATTTAAAAACCTCATTTTGAGTAGAAATGAGACTTCTTTCTGTGAGGGCACTTGTATTGTCGATATGTGGCTAGATTAGTTATTGTTGCTTATTTTTGATTACTTAAATTATCATAGTTGCACTATTAGATGTCTTGGTTTGTATTGGTATTGATTAATAGCTATCTAAAATATGCATTTGGAAAGAGATGTGAGTGTCTGTGTTTGATTGTGATGAAGTATGTGCCATTGGGTTGAAGTCTGTGTGTCTCTGTATTGCTTATATAGATTGAGTTTATCGCTTGAGGACAAGCAATAATTTTAAGTTGAGGGTATTGATGTGTTATTAAAATACAACACTTTTAATTCTTGAAATATTGATTTTTTTTTAGTTTTCATAGCGATGTTAGTGAATTTGATTGGGTTTTTGTGTTTGATTAATAGGATTACAGTGTTGGAAAAGCTTTGAGAAAAATATGTTGAAGTTGCTAGTTTTTGGTAATCCATGAAACCCTCTACGGGTCGTGGAGGAGTTTATGAGCCATAAAGTGGGTTCTGTATCAATTTCCAGTGAGGGGTGCAAACTTGCAGTCAACTCTACGAGGAGGAATCACGAGCCATAAAATTATATACGAGTCATAGAGTGATGGTCGTACGCTTAGGATAAAAAAGTGGAGAGGTGCAGAAAAGTCATCAGATAAAACCTCCCATGAGCCGTAGAATTTTACATGGCTCATGGAATGGTTTTGTAGAAGTTATCTACGAAACATTACCAGAGTCCATGAAACCTGACCTACGGGTCGTGAAGTGGCAAAGGAGTCGTGAAAGGTCCCATAAAGTTTGCCGACACAGTTTTCCTAATTTGTTTTGACTTTATATTTTACTTATTATAAATGGGATTATAGGTTATTTTTCGACAAGTTTCCAGAGAGTTTTATATTATTCACATATTTTAGTGTTCTTAGCAATATAAAAACAACTTCTCGTGTTCCTGATTCGATTTTTGCAATCTTAATTGAAGAGTTAAATTTCTTATTCTCAATTTCATCTGGGTAAGTTCTTGATTATGTTGTTCTCTTTCATAATTTCTGCATCTACACCAGTCATGCATAGCTAAATCCACAACTAGAGTTGTGGGAACCATGAGGAACTAATAAGGTAAAATAGGATATTATGTAATTCTTTGAAAGTGTATTAGGTTGTATTAATTAATTCTCTCATTTGAACTATTTTTAAAGGAGGCCTACGTTAGAACTCGCCTAGTATTACTTGTCGGATCAAGGAAGTAATAAATAGGAAAAGAGGTAATTAACATGATTCGATTGAGATGTTTTCATCCAATCAACCATACTGGATCAAGGGGATGTTGTACTAGGATAAAAGTAAGGGTTAGTAATGTCACATCACGAAGACAGATTAAGTTCCGAGATGAAATCTACCTATTCGCTGGATCAAAGGTTTAGGTGAACCTAACTTACTATCCTACACCTACACACTGGAAAATATTACATTTATCTGATAATACCAAGTTAGGGATTCATGGGGAAAACATTACCCTAGTTAGCTCTTATACTAATTTCTTATCACGTGCATTAGTCTAGTTTAGTTAATTTTACTTTACAAATCCCCCCTTTTTTATAATGACTATCAAGTTAAAATATTTACTATTGATAATATTTTTTCATATTCCCTGTGGGATCGACCCCTTTTCACAAGTTAGGTAATTATATTGCAATCGATCATTTTATATTTCTTACAGAAAGTATATTTTGGACGTTACCAAAAAACCATATCTATTCCACCATATTGGATGACTCTTGTAGAGCTTAAGGAGCTTAGTCCTCAACTTCAGGGTTTGCTAGATTTAGGTTTCATAAGATCGAGTGTTTCTCCCTAGGGAGCCCCTATTCTGTTTATGAAAAAGAAATGCAGGACTCTCTAGATATGTATTGACTATCGACAGGCGAATAGGGTGATGGTAAAGAACCATTATTCTCCGCCTTGTATCGATGATTTATTTGATTAGTTACAGGGGCAGATATATTTTTAAGAATGATTTAAGATCATGGTATCACCAACTGAGGATTCAAGCAGAGGATGTCTCGAAAATTGTATTCTAGACCTTTTATGGCATTATGAGTTTCTAGTCATGCCATTTGGGCTGACTAATGCCCTTATGAAATTTATGGACCTGATGACCCATGTATTTTGGCCATATCTGAACTCTTTTTTATTATTTTATTGATGATATTTTGATATATTCACAGGGCCGAGAACATCATACCCAGTATCTTCAGATTATGCTACAGACACTCAGAGATCACAGGTTATATGTTAAATTCTCTAAATGTGAGTTTTTGCTTGAGTCTGTGACTTTTCTGGGGCACGTGGAGTTTAAAGATGGTACTATGATGGATTTGGCTAAGATAACGGTGATTCGTGGCTGACCTAGGCCTACTTCAGTGATAGAGGTTCATAATTTTATTAGGTTAGTAGGGTATTACAAATGATTTGTTGAGGGTTTCTCCATTATTGTTGCTCTGTTGCCTTGGTTGACTCATCAGAGTGTGACATTTGTTTGGTCTAACAAGTGTGAGACTAGTTTCTTACAGTTGAAAGAGTTATTGACTACTGTTGTTGTTTTAACCCTTCCTATCAAGGGAGAGAGCTTTATTGTGTATTGTGATGCATCTCATATCAGGTTAGGTTGTGTTTTAATGCAGAGAGGTCAGTTTATTGCTTATGCACCTCGTTAATTATGTGCCCACGTAGCTTCCCCACACATAACTTAGAGTTGGCGACGATAGTGGTTGCGCTTATGATCTAGAGGCACTATTTATATGGTGTTCATTGTGATATCTATATAGGCCATCAACACTTGCAATATATTATGACTCAACGGGATTTTAATTCTAGACAGAGGCTAATTTTATTATAGAAGGGTAAGATTGACCTCGATTTAGGATTAGGGTGGAGGATATTCCGAAGATTGCACCTAGACTCGTTGTGGCCATTATGAGTGTCAATTATGTCAATTGTGTTGATTAATGTCATTATTGTATCATAGATCTGATGACTTGTATGTGCTAGTCATATATGTTATGGTGGACCTATTGAGGGCTCTATTTGCCAAGGTTTGATCTATTAAATGTTGTATTGTTAGGGTTTGTTTGTTAGTTGCTGAAATTGCTGGATTTTTGTCAGCTAAGGCGATATGTGTCAGGTTGGATTGTGGAGGTTGGCTATGAACTATATACTGCTGATTTGTGGTAATTCTTATTATTTGACTTTGGGGTTGGCGAGTTAATGTCACCCAAGCTACACCTTCTTTTTGAAGATTAAAGTGGTCGTTATCAAGATATATAACTTAACCAAAGTTAGGGTCGAAACCACAAGGAATATGGTAGACTTCCTATTACAAAGCAAAGTGGGGTGATTAACCTACTTACCTCCCGAAAGGAGGATGGATTGTAATTGCAAGAAAAGTAAACCTAGACTAGTACAAGTGTTGTAAAATCAGTAGAAGAGTTAACTAGGTGATGTGTTCCCTATAATTCCCTAACTCAGTATTACCAGATAATTATAATCTTTTCTAGCGTGTAGATGCAGAACGGTAAGTTAAGTTTACCAAACCCTTTAATTCAGGTGAGAGGAAAATTTAACTATGGGATTTGATCCATCTCCACAGTGTGACATTACTAACCCTTATTAATTATCCCAATACAACCTCCCCTTGATCCAGTTTGGTTGATTAGATGAGAAAATATCAATCGAATCCTGTTACTTATTCTCTTTTCCTATTCATTACCTCCTTGATCCGACAAGTGACACTGGGCAAGTTCTAATGTTGGCGACCATAAAAAAGCATGAAAAACGAAGAGAAGTAATTAATATATTCATACACACTTTCTAAGAATTATGAATTTTCCAATTTTACTGTTAAATCTTCCTGGTTCCCACAACCCTAGTTGTGGATTTAACTACTCATGATCAGTATAGATGCAAGAACCATGATATAAAATAACATAATTGAGCACTTACACGAATGAATTTATGAACAAGGAATTCAACTCTTCAATAGAAATCACAAGTCCGAATAAAAAACACAAAATATTGTTTCTTTGATGTTCTCTCTCTAAACTTTTGAACTTCTATCCTACTTCTGCCCAACCTAGCGAAAAATAACCTAAAAATCTATTTATAATTTCTAAAATACAAAACCAAATCAAAATTAGAAAACTGGGTTGGTAAGCTTTATGAGCAACATCTACGGGTCGTATAATATTCCACGACTCGTAATCGGGGTTTCGTGCTCCTCTTTTGCAAAGATGGAGTGATCTTCTACGAGACCCATCTATGGGTTGTATAGGATTCTAAGGCCCGTGGAGGATTTTATCTGATGAACTTTCAACACTTCTCTATTTTTTGGTCCTCGGGGTACAACCTCAACTCTTCAACTCGTAGAATACTTTACGACTCGTGTGCATGTTCGTAGAGTCTTACTCAAAAAAAATTCCGTTCACTAGAATTTATTGAGAAACCTCTTCTACGACCCGTAATAGGTTTTGTGGATCATCAAAATCTGCAATATCAGCACACTTAGCCCAAAAATCGTGCCAACCCTATAATGCTACAAAACAAACATAAAAATACATCAAATCTACTAACATCACTTTGAGAACACACAAAATCCTAAGTTTTAAGCATCAAAACTGTTGTATTTTGATAGCATATCAACACCCTCAATTTAAAATTCTTTCTTGTACTCAAGCGACAAACTCAATCTACATCAGCAGTATAGTACCACACAGACTCCAGTCTAATGGCATACATTATCTTAAAATCAAGCCTAGACACCCATACCAACTCAACAATGCATATCAAACAGTCATCAAACAAACCAATGCAGATCAATACATGTGACAGTGCAACTTTGACAAGCAAGGTAACTATAGATAAGCAATAATCACTGAACTAGCCTAAAATCAATAGTGTATTGCGAGTACCCTCGCACAAAGAAGTTTCATATCCTACTCATAATAGTATTTTCATATTCAACGCTTGGGACTGCACAAAAATCACTCACTCTTACAATAGATATTCAAACACTGTATTCAATACCATATGCTTGCCCCTATACTCACGACTATAACTTTCATCTATTTGGATTAAGATCACTATAGGACTTTCTTGGCTTGTAACGTCGGCTCAAGGGGCTTTGGTGTGATGTTTTGGGAATATAGTGACTAAACTCCCTCCTTGATACTATATTTTCCTACACTTTTGCCCTATCAACATTGGTATGTTCAACTCATTCTCCCCTTCTCCTATTTCAAGATTTTCTGGGCGCCTTATTCTAGTTTTTAGCTCATTGCCTTTATATTTTTTCACATTCTTTTTTTAGCTCATTGTTAAGGTATCTTTTCATCTTTTCTATTACCCATATTACATTTTTCCCTTTTTATGTATCACTAGCTTCCACCCCATTTATTTTGATCCCCCTTACACTAGCCACTCTCAACTCAGGCTTTTGGCCTGAGTTGAGGTGCACAATATCCAACATACGAACCAGGGCCACTTTTGGTAGCCACCCTCAACTTATGCTTTTTGCCTCAATCAAGGTGCATAATCTTTAAGGAAGGACCAGGGCCAATTTTAGGATTTCATAATCAACACAACTTGATTACTCTGGTGTCTACAAAGAAAAAGGTATATGCATGGCTCAAATATTCAGATCAAGGGATACATCAAGCATTTGGTTGGTCATTTAGGCTAAGTGGATTAATATGAATAATGACTTAAGATACTTTCCTAACCAACCAACCTACGGTCTAAGTCAGAGTAACAGGGCAAGTTTTGAATTAAAACACAGTATGAGAATCATGCAAATAAGCTCACACACATGGCACTAATTACACTTATCAACTAAGACTGGTAGATCATGCTTTTTATCATAGTTACACCTCACTTATCAGAACAAGCACTATTAAATAATCAAACATGCATGATTGCAATCAAGACCAATCAAACATGCATGTTTGTTATCAAGAGTAACTATTGATTAAAATTTTCCCGTGGGTATCCTTTTTCAATAAAAACAAAAATCATGCCATAGACATTAGTACTATATGCTACTAATACTACCTATACATCCTAGAGATGTCGGTTCAATAGAAAATAAATATCCTCAGGGAAAAAGAACACACCTAAGAAAACTCTTTGGATTCAAATTTGGGGTAGTTATAGGCCAAGGTTACTTAGACTTCACTGAGGCCTATAACTATCCACACCCCATCAAAAAAGATGTGCATTGTCCTTAATGCATATAAAATATCAAAATAAAGAACAGAGGTAAAAAAGAAAACATACTTGGTGCCTAAGCGTCAGTGTGATTGGGTTGCCTCCCAAGTAGTGTCTGATTTATTATTGCGGCATGAATTAGACCACTTGATTACTCAGACTTCATCAATGGCCCGAAGCTCCATCTTTAGTTTATCTGGCTGCTTCATTGACTAATAGATATTGAAGACTACTTCCTCATCACTCAATCAAAACTTGAGTTGTACTATTCTATGTCCACCAGAGCTCAGCCAGTAGATAGGAAAGGCCTTCCCAAGATGATTGAGACCTCAAAGTCAAACTCACAATCTAGGATCACAAAGTTTGTGGGGAATATAAAATTTTCAACTTTGACCAGAGCGTCATAAAGTATACCCATAGGATTCTTTACCGTCCTATCAACCATCAATAACCATATATTTGTAGGGTTAGGGGTTCCCAAGCCTAGATTCCTGAAAACTACAAAGGGCATCAGATTTATGCTGGTACCGATATCACATGGTGCCCTTGCAAACTCGACATCTATAATTGTGCAGGGAATGATGAATGCTCCGGGATACTCTCGCTTCTGTACCAAGGACCTTGTGAATATCACACTACAATGCTAAAGCTATTGGGAGAGCTCCTGGCTCACAATCCTCTTCTTTGTGACCAAGTCCTTTCTGAACTTTGTGTATCAGGGAATCTTCTCCAATGCTTCAATAAAAGGGATGTTTATGGAGAGTTATTTCATCATGGAGAGGAAGTGCTTGAATTTACCTTCATCCTCCCTCTTCTTGAGTCTCTGAGGAAAGGGAGGAGGAGGTTTAGGAATGGGTTTCAACTTCTATGGTGTTGGCGTTGCATTACTTACCCCATCTTAGCATGAACATCTCCAATCTCAGCATTCTCACTCTCTACCATTTCCTTGCGAACATCTTCATCAACTACTGACATCGGAGGATCAATGGTCTGCTTGTCACCATGTGTAGTCACTGCCATACACTGCCTCTCATTCTTAGGATTTTGAATTGTATTGTTGAGAAGAGTAACTTTTTGGCACTGGTTGAGTTGAGTTGACATCTGACTGAACTGTTACTCAAGCTGCTTGATGGCAACAGAGTGAGGCTTAATTTTTTGATTAATATTGGAGATGTTAGACTTTATCCCCTTTAGTGTCTTATCCTAAGTGTCAGCCTTCTTCAACAGATGATCAAATATCTCCTTAACTCTAGAGTTTCCAATCTCAAAATTTTGGTTATGTGGTGGAACATATAAACTATTTTTGTAGACATCTGTTCATCCCTAATCAATATCTCTGTTCTGGCCCTTATTTTTGTCATAATAGTCTCCTCTATTGTTCTCTCTGAAGGCATCATATCTAACAAAGTTCTGACCTTGGTTTCCTTGACCTTGGTGCCAATAGTCTTGATTGGACCCTTGGGTGTTGGTCCAAAAACCCGCCATCTTATCTATAACAAAATAAGTGTCCTCCTCATAATAAGGCTCCTCGTACATAGGCTGTCGTGGAGGCTGATGAGATACTGCATTCACTCGTTCTTGGTTTTGTTTCATCAGCAATTCCATATTTATATTAATTCAAGTAAGCTCTTACATCACCTCCTCACTTTCCCCTGCTTGCGCTGAACTAGTACTAACTGAGAGTGAACTTTTTGTAGTTGACTTATCTCTCATCCACCATGCACGATTTGTCTTGACCACTCCTTCCATTCTTTGTGCAACCTCCTGAAATGGGCAATCTATAAATGAGATTCCCATAATAGTGTCAACAACGGCTTGGTTATTTTTGTACAAGGCTCTATAGAAGATCTCTACCAGGTCTTCATCAATAATTTTATAATTTGGGACACTCCTTAAACACTTTATAAATCTCTTCCACGGGGTACTGAGTAAATC
The DNA here is from genome assembly GCA_038996855.1 of Solanum aculeatissimum. Lineage (NCBI taxonomy): Eukaryota > Viridiplantae > Streptophyta > Magnoliopsida > Solanales > Solanaceae > Solanum > Solanum aculeatissimum. The sequence goes on from JBCEWC010015439.1 coordinate 8,908, forward strand.
ACTGGACATCTACTCGAAGTTGTTGATATGAGCTTTCAACTTCAACTTCTTTGAGATTGGGAAGAACCTTTTCAAAAAAGCTTTCTGCAATTCTGCCCAAGTGGTGATTAAACTCTATGGAACTCAGATAACCATAGTGTTGCGTTGCCTATCAGAGAAAGTGGGTAAACACGGAGCCCAATGACATCCATAGAAAGATTTTGGATTTCTATTATGCTTTTGCAGAAAAACACAACATTGTGTAGATGGTTATGCGGATCTTCAAAAGTAAGCCCACAAATAACTTGCGATTCTACAACATTTATAGCAACCCGCTCGACATGATGAACTTTGTGTCATCTGGCAGTAGAGGTAACACAATAGCTCCCATGACATATATCGCCATGGAGTCAAGCATATATTGATTCCATTAGTTAGCCATGACTTGAGGAACCTGTGGTGGTGGAGTGATATCCTCAAGTGGAGATGGATTGTTGTCACTATTGTTGTCCAGTGCTACATTTACTGCATCATTTGTAGCATTGTGCGCATTATTGTGGGCCATTCTTCTTAGCATCTTTTGGATCTCTAGGTCAAACAAAGATAAGAGATTTCCTTGACTTTGAGTGTTACGCATACACTACACCTGCACGCTGAAACAAATAAAAATAACAAAAACATAAAATTATGGAAATAAGGATTAACTCCCAATCTACTTGAATTAAACAAGTCTAGTCGTATTCCCCGACAATGGCGCCAAAATCTTGATGTCTCCCAAACTACACCTCATTTTTTAAGGTTAAAATGGTAGTTGTCAAGATATATAACCTAATCAAGGTTAGGGTCGAACCCACAAGGAATATGATAGACTTCCAATTAATTCAAAGCAAAATGGGGTGATTAACCTACTTATCTCCCGAAGGAGGGGGGTTGTAATTGCAAGAAAAGTAAACCTAGACTAGTGCAAGTATTGTAAAATCAGTAGAAGAGTTAACTAGAGTGATGTGTTCCCCATGATTTCCTAACTCAATATTACCAGATAATTGTAATCTTTTTCAGTGTGTAGATGCAGAACGATAAGTTAAGTTTACCAAACCCTTTGATCCAAGTGAGAGACAAATTTCACTATGGGATTTGATTCATTTCCGCAGTGTGACATTACTAACTCTTACCTATTGTCCCAGCACAACCTCCTCTTAATCCAGTTTGATTGATTAGATGAGAAAATATCAATTGAATCCTATTAATTATTCTATTTTCTTATTCATTACCTCCTTGATTCGGCAAGTAACACTAGGTGAGTTCTAACGTTGTCCACCATTAAAAAGCATGAAAAATGAAGAGAAGTAATTAATACATTCATACACACTTTCCAAGAATTGCAAATTATCCAATTTTACTTTGTTAGTTCTTCATGGTTCCCACAATCCTAGAGCTGGATTTAGCTACTTATGTTTAGTGTAGATACAAGAATCATGATATAAAATAACATAATTGAGTACTTACACGAATGAATTTATGAACAAGGAATCCAACTCTTCAATAGAAATTACAAGTACGAATCAATAACACAAAATATTATTTCTTTGATGTTCTCTCTCTAAACTTCTGAACTTATATCCTACTTCTCCCCAACTAAAGAAAAATAACCTAAAAACCTATTTATAATGTCTAAAACACAAAACCAAATCAAAATAGAAAAATTGGGTTGGCAAGCTCTAAGGGCAACATCTACGGCCTGTATAATGTTCCACGGCCTGTAATCAGGATTTCGTGCTCCTCTTCATCAAAGCTAAAGTGGTCTTCTATGAGACCCGTCTATGGGCCGTATATTCATTTGATGAACTTTCAACATATCTCCACTTTCTGATTCTCAGGGTACGACCTCAACTTTATGACTTGTATAATACTTTATGACTCATGCGTATGTTCATAGAGTCTTACTCAAAAAAATTCCCTTTATTGGAATTTATTATGAAACATCTTCTATGGCCCATGAAATCTTTCATGACTCGTAAAACATTTCGTGGATCATCAAAATCTGCAATTTCAGCACACTTAGCCCAAAAATCATTTCAACCCTATAATCTTGTAAAAGAAACATAAAATATATCAAATCTACTAATATCACTTTGAGAACACACAAAATTCTAAGTTTTAACCATCAAAAGTGTTGTATTTTGATAGCACATCACAAGTATTTTAATTAGTATTTTTTTACCTTCCTAACTCATGGTACTTCATTCGCAACTGAATCATGATATCTGTTGAGAACTGTGACTGGAAATATGATATATATACCTGTATTGTGGGGCAAGCTCAGTTAGGAGCTTGTTTGTTATTAATATTCTGAATAAGATATGTATATATATTGGAATGGTGTTCTGACTATTTACCTACTTATGATTATTATTATTATTGTGGTTGACTAACTGAATAACAAGGGAAAAAGGGCTAGGGTCCCTACGGCGGAATATGAGTACATTAGTTATTGCATACAACTATTTTAGCCTCGGTTAGTCGGGGCTCCACCTTCGGTTAAATTATGGGGATTGCTCGCATAAGGAAACAAGAAGCAAGGTAAAATGTGTATATGCAGGGGAAGTACCCCAACCTATGGGAGTTTTTGGGTATGCTCTACCCTTACTTTCCCGGATGAAAGTTCTTTTAGTAGGGGATATTAAAATGACCCTCCAGGTTATTTTATTGTTTTCATGAATATTTAGTCAGTATGAGTACTGACATAATGACCTCGGGCCATTTGAGGTATATTTGTACCATTAGTATGGTTGTCAGGTGAAATCGTTTGAAAATTATGCAATTTTTTTAGTTAAATGGAAGATCATACTCGAGAAATAAGTTTTCAAGGAAAGTTCTTCTAAATGTCCTTGGAGCGGAATTCTGACAATTCCACCAACTCCAAATTGACCAAATTAGGCTCGGAGCGTGTCCGGTGAAGTTACATCGTGTTTTCTAAATTTAGCCACTAGAACCGATTAATAGTTGACTTTAGTCAACACCCTCAGAAAACATGTCCAAATGGAAATTCTTACACTGTAGTTAGCTCCAAAACATCGAGTTTGATCTAGGAGGACCTTTCATGTGATTCTTGAGGTTTCTAGGTGTGTTTTGTCCCCTTCTATAAATTTTGATATTGCGAAGTGAGACCCACATTGTCACAAAACGACCTCCGGAGGGAATTTTGACTATACTGTTGAGTCTAAAATGGCATTTCTGATCAAATTTCATACATGATTTACATTTTTCTGACTTCGGATGAGGTTGGACTATCGAAATTAAGTTTGAGCAGTTGTTGAAAATTAAAAGGCGGCACAGGCGACATGGTCGGCTGCCACGTGGCCATGGTGTCAAAGTGATATATATTGAGGAAAAAATTCTGGTTTGCGAAAGGCAAATTTGAACAATGATATCTCCTTCTTTTTTAATCCAATTTGAGCGATTCAAAATGATAACTTGTGTATTATTTTGAGATGAATGCCATGGGAGCTTTGGAAATTGATTTAGGCACATTTTTAAGGTAAATTTAATGTTTTCTTGCTATAATATTTAATACGTTTTCAAAAACTATATGCGGTTTCTTACCATTTTGAGTCAGAATTTGGTGAATTTTGGGTATATTCTATTTGTTTTTGCGAGATGCACGTCGGTGGTAATGTTAGAATTAATTGATAGAGCTCTATTTAGTGTGAAAATATTGTTATTGTTGCTAGTCAAGTTGTATTGTTTTTTGAAAAATATTGGAATGTGATATCTCTGTCGTTTCTTATCGGATTTTTAAATTTGGGTCTAAACTGTAGTGCTTCTCGAGACCTACATACTGGTATATTCGTATTCTATTAATTTGATTATATTTTTGAGAAATGTGGCCAAAAAGCTGTTGTAGTACTTTTTTCGAAGAATAAATATCATCTGATTTTTGGGCTATTTCTTGGTGTTCTAAGTCTTGTTTTGAGATAATTTTTTGCTATAGACTCAGGGTGACGTAATGGTCGTTCCATACGGGTTGGTTTGGTATTTTAGGTGTGGGTCTTATTGTCACGACCAAGAAGTGGGGCCTAGATGTGATATGGCGAAGGAGAACCCGGAGGATCTCGATCATGCCGTCATAGCATCATCACACACATAATTGGTTCGGAAGTGAGGAAACGTAAACACATAACACATAATTCAAGGGAAATGGGGCTTTGGACTCAAGCTATGGGAATGTTGTCGGGAATGGAATGAGCATGAATCACATAGCATATAGCAAGTATTTCTAAGGGGCAGATAAGTAGGACTCAAGCTATGGGGGCATACCGGGTTAGGAGACTTTCCACATAAGCACGTTCCCAACTTTCACAATCCCATAAGCATAATCATAAGCATAATCGAAACGTCATTTCCATAACATAATCCCAATAGTCATGGTAACCCGAAATAAGCATAATACAACGTGCTAAAGTATAGTGTGTCCAACATTGCCTCTACATAGAAAGAGCGGGACCTCGATATAGTTTGGGGCTCACCCTCAATACATGAAATAAGAAAGTAAAACAATACAAGAAAGAGGAAATACAAGAAAGAGAAAAGTAGATATTGCCCTTGGACAAAGGGCTCACCACAAGCAAATAGTTTCAAGAGAATCACTCGTCGTGCAAAGGTAGATAGAGGTCGTTGTCAATACCTACATGGTTAGAACATGTAGACAAGAGTATAGGTTAGCATAATAAAGCACTAAGTATGCGGGCATGCAAATGCTTATGCACATGAACCTATAACAACCTACATGGCAAGGGCACATACATAGAAGGGAGTATAAGAAAGGATAATATATCAATATGC
>JBCEWC010015440.1:0-13727 GCA_038996855.1 Solanum aculeatissimum
GATAGTAATTAGTAGAGAGAATTTGAGATAATTTAGATATTGAGAGAATTGAAATTGGAGAGAATTTTTGATGGAAAAATATTTTAAGGGGTGGGGGTATTTATAGTTGAAAAATGGAGGGGTTATTTAAATAAATAAAAAATAATTATAAAAAAATTATGAAAAGAGCCGTTTGAACGACTCTTTTTTTTTGCAGCAAATTCATATTTGACCGTTGGGGGCCCCACACCCCAACGGTCCAATCATTAATTTTATTTTATTTTTTTTTAAAAAAAACCGATAGTACCGGTCCGGAACCAGTAAACCGGAACCGATATTAACCGACAAAACATGCCCCTCCCGTCCCGGTTCCCCCTCCCGGTACCCCTTCCCAGAACGCCCTCCGACACTCTACCGAACCGGAGTCGGAATCGGTAGAAACCGATCCAAACCGGACCGAAACTGATAGAGTCCGGTTCCGCTGCCTCCCTTAAACTAGACTAGATACATAGTTAGATATTAGAACTTACAATATTCCATTTCTTACAAAAAAAGTTTCTAATCATAATTTCCTTATTGATTTTCAATTACCATTTTCTGCATTAATAATTTTCTTCATAATCTTTTCCTATTCTTTACATTACAATATCTTATAAAGATATATAATAAGTGGAGGTCATGAATTAGAATAGCGGGCTAATAGGTTAGTAGGGTTAGGTTGATGTCTGGTCGTGGGGTATAGTATGGTAGTAGGATTTGTCGGGTCTTTATATCCTGTGTTGTATGTGTTAATTTTATCGTACTTACATACTATCATGTGCTTTTCGTTATTAGTCGCTCTTTCTGTTTCATTTTCTTTTCCTTTTTTTTTTCCATATCTAGTTTATTCTGGTTATGGATTTTTGAGACAAGGGTTCCCACGAAACAACCTCGCTATCTCTCTCTATATATATAATCATGTCATCCTACTTTTGAATGTTTGGGCCAAAAATAAATATATATTTATGGAATAATTATTTTTTTGAATCCTTTTTATAAAATATTTATCGTTTTTAAATATGTTTTTTGTTTCTTACCTAGATATTCTATATTTGAAAAATATTTACCGTTTATAGCAACTGTATTATGTATTAAAAGTGAATTATACATGTAATATATATGTATTATAAATGTATTAAAATGTATTTTACTTATTTTGATTTAAAAACTACATTATATATTAAAAATGAATTATGCATGTAATATAAATGAATTACACTATGTATAAAAGATGTATTAAAATTATAAAGATGTATTATAAGTGTCTTAAAATGTATTAAACTTATATTTTGGTAAAAAAATCCACATTATGTATTAAAAGTGAATTATACATGTATTAGAATCATATTGTTATAAATTGTTAATATTTTTTAAATATGGTATATATATGTAAGTTCCCCTATATTTATTATGCTTTATTTGCAGTTTTGCAAAAATATATTTATTTCTTCTTCACACCTTTGCTAATTTTGCCGAAGGCTTTTACATGCATTTATTAATTTTTCAAATAGGATTCATCCATATATTCATACCACTAGAGATTATATTATCTTAACTAATTTCATATATTTATTTTTTGAGGAAAAATACGTCTCACTTTTATGTTTTTATTATTTATTGAATACAACATATAAGGTAAAATTAATAATGTTAATTTCGTCAATTCTTTTATAATTCCATTTTTTAAAATATAATTTTTTAATGTAAAAATATAAGGGATAAATGTGCAACACACATTTGAAAAAGCATGAATATAAATGTTGAATGATCAAAATATCCATTAAAAATTGATTGACTTATTTCCCCTTTTAGTTAAAATTTCCTCCATTGAAAATTACTACTAAGTATAAATATAACTTAGTATTAAGAGTAAATAAAATATTTTTTTTATTAGAACTAAGTTCATTACAAATAAATTGGGAGCATAAAAATAATTTAAAACGTTATTTAATTATTTTTTATTCTTCGTTAAGGACTCTCCTTACTCTAAAGTATTTTTAAAAAAATAAGAAAATTCCATAGGATTTTTTTTTAATCCATTCGTTTAATCCTTCGATTACCTAATAAAATTGTATCCAACCACAAATCTAAATACCATTAATCTTTCTAGATTGAATTTTGCTTAAAATATTTATATTTTTTATTTATCATATTTATGACTTCTATTGCCGTGAGTCCCTTTTTATAATAACTTCATTTTTGTTCTAATTTATTGATTTAGTATTCATTGATTGATAAATTTGATTAGGCAATTCATTCTTCTACTATTGCATATGAATTTTGATATAAGCAAAATTGGTGTATTTATCAATGAATAGGTTAAATCTAATATTGAGGAAAACATATATTTTTAGTTGAATACATAATTATTATCAAAATTTTAATTAATTAATGAAAAGCTAAATTAATATTTGGTAACAAAATTTTATTTATTTAATTTAATTTGGGTAATGAAAATTACCTTGATTTTCTTTTGTACTTAATAAGCTTACTTGGTAAGAGGAAGGTATATGTTACACATGAAAAGTGAGTACTCTAAAATAGTTTCTATCTTATATCTATCCACATTATATATCTACCTATCTATACCAATATATCTGTATTATTATTATAGAAGAATTAATATAAATGTTGGTTGAGCCAAAATATCCTTATGATGGTGAACTACTTTTATGTTCTTTATAATTTGTCATGGCTCAAGCTAGGCCTTAGGTGTGACATGGCGATCAGAACCCCATAGGATCCCAATCAAGTCATCTTAGATATCAATAAGCATACATAAGACAATTAAAGCATCATCACAAGCTACACGAGAATAGAGAATGGGCCTCATTTCAACATCATAGGAGAAAAGGTACAAGCTTTAGCAATCAATGAAAGGACAACATAGACTTTTACACCATTCAACATGCCTCTACTAGTCAACATAGATGGGGGCTTAAGACAAGTTCATAGCTCACCCATATCAAATAGAAAGAAATGACATAGTCTCAACCACAAATAAAACTAGAAGTAGCAAGAGTCATGAAATGCTTGCCCTCAGATCGTGAGGACTCACTAAACAATCAATTGTCATATTAATCATCCACTAACCATAGGAATGAGATGGAGCATCCGTCCCTTTGATGTGATATATTATGCATTAGTACGTTTGAATATAGTAAGTATGTAGGAAATACAATGCATGATAAATCATAATACGTAAGTAACCATTTCAAAGATCATGATAAAAGAGTAGTAAAATTATAAGTAGACATGAGAGAGTATCACAATTCGGAAATGGGACCATGACTAAAAGACACTCTAAACTAGACTAAACAACATAGAAGCTTCAAGGAAGATAAATACTTAACTAGGTAATCGTAATCTCAAAGTACAATGCAATTCCCAAAACCTAGAGTCATGACTTCTAAAGAGAATCTATGTACTAAAATACAACAAGTTCATATATACAATTTAGTCTCAGAATACAAATAAAGATTACTAAAGTAAAGATAGTATCTAATGGAACTCGATGTTCAGAGTCTCACCATCCGAATTGAGAAGATCAACAATACGAACAATCATCTGCCACGCGCGCAATCCTGACTGAAATCTATAGGGGAGAAAAAAGTAAGGATGAGTACAAATAATATGTACTCAATAAATTTGACCGTCTGAGTATTAGAAATTAAGCGAACTATGTGAAAAGAAAACTAAGGACGCTTTGACCTGCATACAAAAAACCAGTCCGACAAAATACTGCTAATATATGTATCTCATGGTATAGAAAAGTAAGCAAAGTCAAAATACAATACTTCATTGAGAAAAAATAATACAATAATGATGATGCAATGCTAAGTAGAATCAAGACTATCACACAACCTTTGGTATACACCCCCCGTCGAGCAACGACTCCATAGACTAAAGGGACTCGGGGGGTGGGGGCCTTGCAGACCATATACGTCACACACAATTTCAATATAACCACTGCCTTGCCATCCATAAGTGGTTAAGGGTTTTCAAAAGTGGCACATTTTCTTCCAAAACAAATAATTCATCATAACTAGTTTTCATGGTACAAATGCAATGAGAATGAGTACAAGCAAAATCTATAATTGATTAGGATTTCATAAATAATTAGGTGAGAAAGTCTCAACATCCAATTATAAGAAAAGGTTTCCTATTAATTCTTGTGAGGGGCATACTACAAGTCATACTTCAACTTAGGAACTTGATTCTCGATATAAGGTGTGCCTCAACATAATCTCATCACAACCCAATAAAATCCTCAATTTAATAATGAGTGTCTTAATAATATCAATAACATAATAAGGGAGGCCACAATCACAAGTATTCATAATTTCACAATTAGACATGACAACATATATAACTACTTCACAATTATCTACAATATCACATCCAAGTAACTTGTCACAATCCTATCCCATAATCTAACACATTTGCATAATTAATTATCCAATTCCAATCCCAAGAAGGGTCGGCCACACGTACCTCAAGGCCAAATCGCATACGGACACATCAATCAAAAGACAAAAATATGAATTCAACTCCCAAAATGGTGACCCACTACAAAAATACAACATACACATCATAAGGAATATATTCATACCCATATTGAAATAATTAGAAACCTATAGCAAAATCATCCAAAAATCAATAAATTTAAAAATGGTCAAATTTGGAAATTTGAGCTCAGGACCTGATTCTACTAGTTATTAGGAACTCAGGGTTGAAAAATCCAAAAAAATGATATTGAAAACGAGTTAGAAATCATCAAAAATACTAAGTTCAAATTTCATGAAAAATCTCCAAAAATCAAGTTGAAACCCAATGTATTTAAGTAGAAATAACTAAATATTGATGAAAAATAAAGGTATTTAGTTAAAAATTACTTACCCAATGAGTTTCTTGAAAAACTCCCTTTGAAAATTGTCCCTCCAAGCTCCAATTTTGAAAATGGTGAAAAATAGAGATTTTTCCTAATTTTCAGTCCCAAAGACACCCCTCAAAAGTCGCAAAAGAGACCAAGGGTTCTCTTTAGTGACACTTGCAAATATGAGAGGGTTTGTTTTAGCAAACCATGTACCTTCACTAAAGTGAAACCTCATCCGCTTTAGTGAACCCTGCATGCACATGTTTCGACAAAAGCAGGACCTAGTTTGCTTTAGTGAACCTCACTCCAAAAGGGGTGGTTGCTTTAGTAAGAACCGGTCCGCTTTAACAATATCTGCAAGGCACCAGACATCAGAGATTTAGAAAAAATGCCTAAGTCTCCGATCCAACTCTCAGAATTCATTCAAAACCTCATTCGCACAACCCATATATGCTACCCTACTAAATTCTACATTTTAAACTCAATGGAACCATCGAAAATCAAATCCGAGGTCTCCTTGATCCGAGACCCGATGAGGCACAACTACTAGTCAAAACTTAAAATGATAAAAAATCTCTCAGGACTTCCAAAAATTAGGACGACACCTTTCCTAGACCTAAAATCATCCCTGAAATCCAATGGAACCATAAAAATTCCAATCCGAGCATCTGAAACTCCAAATGGTACCAAAATTCACTTTTAACCACCTTAAACATTCAAACTCTCACACTTCCATATTCTCAACTTTCGACTATTTTTCCTATACCAATGGCATAATTCGATGAAATAACACCTTAGAAAGTTAACAGGAGGGGTAAAATGATAATTTTTTGAGGATTTCCAAAAATAGTCATTAAGGTCATTACATCATCTACCACTCAAAATAATGTTCGTCCTCGAGCATAAGAATAAGAAGAGTACCTGGGGCCTTAAAAATCTAGGGGATATTTCGTACGCATGTCTGACTCTATCTCCCAAGTCACCTCCTCGATATGTTGATGTCTCCACTGAATATTAACTGAGGCAATATCATTAGTCCTAAGTCTATGAACCTGTTTGTCAAGTATTGCCACCGATTCATCATCATATGTCAAATTCAAACCCAACTCTACTAAATCGTAAGAAATCACCTGGGACTTGTCCGGTATGTATCTGCAAAGCATGGAGACATGAAAAACAAGATGAACCGCTAATAGTCTTGGTGGCTAAGCCAACTCAAAAGTCACCTCACCCTCTCTCCTCAAAATCTCAAACGGGCCAAAGGATCTCGGACTAAGCTTGCCCCTTTTTCTGAATCTCATTACACTTTTCATGGGTGACACCTTCAATACCCATCATAAACTCCAAAGGCTAGATCCTTTTGTCAACATAGCTCTTCTGGTGACTTTGAGCTATCAACAATCGTCTCTGAATCAGGAAAACCTGCTCCATATTATCTCTAAGCAATTCAATATCCAAGTTACCCTCTGAAATCGAATCAAACCACCCAATGAGTGATCAACATCTCTGACCATATAATACCTCAAACGGTGCCATCTAGATACTAGAGTGGCAACTCTTGTTGTAAGCAAACTCTGCCAAGGGTAGATGCTGGTCCCAATGAGCCCTAAAGTCCATCACGCAAGCTCGAAGCATATTATCTAGCACCTAGATAGTTTTCTCAGACTGTCCATCAGTCTGGGGGTAAAAGGCTGAACTTAAATCCAATCGAGTACCCAACCCCAATTGTAGGGCCTTCCAAAAGTGAGAAGTGAACACCAAACCCCGATTTGACATAATAAAAATATGCACCTTGTGCAACCTAACAATCTCATGGATGTAGATCCTAGCCAACTACTCTGCACTATGCCTAGATCACACCGAAAGGAAATAAGCTAATTTGGTCAATATGTCTACAATCACCCAAACTGAGTCAAACTTACCTAATGCCATGGGTAACCCAATCATGAAATCCATGGTAATACGCTCCCACTTTAACTCGAGAATGGGCATCCTCTTCATCGAATCTCCTGGCTTTTGATGCTCATACTTCACCAGTTGGCAATTCAAACACTTAGCCACGAACTCCGTAATGTCCCTTTTCATCCCATACCACTAATAGTGTTGCTTCAAATCATGAAATAACTTGGCCACACTCGGGTGAATGAAATACTTGGAACAATGGGCCTCCTCTAAGATCATACAAACCTAACCACCTATCTTAGGCACACAAAGACACCCATTGATCCTCGAAACACCCTTAGGGTAAAGAGAAGCCGACTTGGCCTCACCCCTCAACACCTTGTCCCAAATCATACATAACTTTTCATCCTCAAACTAGTCGGCATAAATTTGGTCCATCAAGAAAGATCTAGCCTCAACAAAGGACAATACACTATGAGATGGAGAGAGATCAAGTCAAATCAACTGATGAGATAGGGAATGAACCAAGGCCAAAGGCCTCCTCTCCACCCTCAAAAATGACAAATTACCTATACTAGAAGCCTTCTAGCTCAAAGCATCAACTATCACGGTGGCCTTGCCTGGATGATATAGAATGGTGATGTCATAATATTTCAATACCTCCAACCACCTACACTACCTCATATTTAAATTCGACTAGGAGGAGATATACTTGAGGCAACGATGATATGTGAATATTTCACAATGCACCCATAGGGATAGTGTCTCCATAACTTCAACACAAATACCACGACCACCAACTCTAGATCATGGGTGAGGTAGTTCTTCTCATGCACCTTCAATTGGCATGAAACATATGCTATAACTCTTCCTTTTTACATCAATACACCACCCAAACCCATACTAGATGCATCACAACAAACCACAAAGGGAACACCCTCCATGGGCAATACTAAAATAAATGTTGAAGTTAATAATTCCTTGAGATTTCGAAAGCTTGTCTCACACCCTTCGGTCCAATAAAAAGGTACCTCTTTCTGGGTGAGTCGGGTCAATGAAGCCACAATAATAGATAATTCCTAAACAAATCTTTAGTAATACCCTGTCAAGCTAATAAAACTCCTGATCTCTGCCAAAGAAGTAGGTCTCACCCAATTCCACATAACTGTCACCTTTGATGGATCTACTATGATGCCATCCTTTGTCACCACATGCCCCAAGAAAGATACTAACGCAAGTTAAAATTCACACTTGGAGAATTTAGCGTATAACTTCTCATCTTTCAACCTCTGAACTATATCCCTCAAGTGCTGAGCATGGTTTGCCTCATTTCTAGAATAAACTAGGATGCCATCAATCAACACAATCATAAAAGAGTCTAAATAAGGTATGCATACTCGGTTCACTAACTCCATAAAAGTTGTTGGAGCATTGGTCATCCAAAAGACATAACCACAAACTCGTAGTGTCCATAACGAGTCCTAAAATTGGTCTTTGATATGTTGGACTCTCAAACTCTCAACTGATGGTAGCCGAACCGTAAATCAATCTTGGAGAATACTGAGGCACCCTGCAACTGATAAAATAAATCATCTATCTGAGGGAAGGGATACTTGTTCTTGATGATGACTTTGTTCAATTGACAATAATTTTGTTCTTGATGATGACTTTTTTCAATTGGCGATTAACAATATACATCTGCATAGAACCATCCTTCTTTACAAATAAGGTGAAACACTGGGTCTAATAAAATCCTTCTTTAGAAAATCCTCAAATTGTTCCTTAAGCTCTTTCAATTCAACTAGAGCCATCCTATAAGGCGATATAGAAATGGGCTTGGTACCCGACTCCAAGTCAATAGCAAAGTCGATATCTCAATTTGGAGGGACACTAGGCAAGTTTGTTGAAAACATATCCATGAAATCCCTCACCACTCTCGTGACCTCCAAGGAAGGTGTCTCCTTAGAACAATCCTGCACATGGGCCAAATAAGATAAAAAAAAACCCTATCCATCAAATTTGCTTTGGGTATTAATGGTATGTGTAAGATTCTTGATGTGCCTATTCATTTTTCCACCTCGGTAGGTGAGTCCTTTGTGATAGATCACATATATCGGGGTTGTTAGTGGTGTCTTTTATGTTGGAAGACCCAGGCCGATTTGATTCTCTCAAACATGGTCGACTTTAATGTTGGTTATCACCTCATCATGTGATCCTTGATTATTATTCCAAGACCATGACCTTAGCACATCCAAGCTTGCCTTAGCTAGTATGGATAGGTGTTCCTAGCTTATACCCTAAAGGGGTATCTCTTATATTTATGTTCGGTGAGCACCACCCCAAGATCCACCTCTGCCACCCTTAGCACTCTGAGGGGCACCTCTAGCTAATGAAGCTGGTGTAGACCGAGCTATTTGTGTCCCCAACAGAAAAGTATTAGGAGCATGCCTAGGAAATCCTTGGCTAGATAGCCAAACTTATCAGACACATAATAATCATGGGGATTCAAACACCGAAAAAAAACCCAAAAAATCCTGTATAACCACTGAGCTTGATGAACTGCCATGAACAACTCGGTTGGACCTGGACCCACTGCACCTTTGGTGCCCTGAATAGTTGCCTAGACTAGTTTACCTTGAGTGCCCCCCTAATGATCTTTGCCTCTGGGTGCATAACTGCCAAACTAACCATGGTGATGAAATCTCTTGCCACCACCCTATCTCACAAGCCTAATAGCCTTTATCATCCTCGCGTAGTCAATAATGCTTTAAAAGAAACCACCCGATAACATAAGAGAAGTTGTGGCCTCTTGAAGATAACCAATAAATCCCTTCACCAGCCTGCACATCCTCTCAAACATAGTGGGAATACTAGACATAACATAATGGGATAACTCATGAAAATGGGCCTCATGCTCATACTCTGACATAGAACCCTGCTATAACCTGCCAAACTTATCTCGGCGTCAGTCACGAAGGATGCAAGGAATGAACCTATAAAGGAATAGCTCTGTGAGATTCTCCCAACCCATCATAGGAGTTCTAGCTAGCATGTGTGTAATAATTGATCTCCACCACTCTCTATCCATACCGATGAATTGATAAGAGATATATGCCACCTCGTGAACCTTTAGAATTCCCAAATAATACAACTGGTCCTATCATTCTATTATAAATTCATAAGTTCCATCCCTCAACATACCATCAAACCTAGGTGGATCTAATCTCATGAACCTTTTAAAGCTTTTCTACTAGATAGTTACATAGAAACACTAGTAGAAATAAGCGACAATAAAAATCTTGGTGGTGCAATAAAGGGCACTGGAAATGATCTTATGGACTAATATCTAACATTAGGTCCCTGAATAGACTGAGAGGGACCAACAAAAAGGAGGATCAAAAATACCCAAAAGAACACCAATGATAGGGGTACCCTCTAGCCTCGCCAATAGTCAAACCAGTAGCTCTTGAAGTATCGATGTAGTGTCTAGAATTGTATAGGGTGGAACTGGATCCTCAGGCTACCCCTAGGGCTGCCCCTTAAGCTCAAGCATAGTCTCAACAACAGGCTCCAACTCAATAGTAGGCTCTTGTGAGACCTATCTAACTCATCCTCAAACTGGTGTCACCCCTCTAGCATGGCCACGACCTTAGTATCTGACTCTCCCCGAACTATAACTCACTCATGGATTGGGGCCTTAGACATAGGTATGAGCTCTCCAACCGCATCTCTAATACTATCCCTCGACATCTGTGTAAAAGCAGTGGATTAGAGTTATTAAAATATTATGATATAAGAGAAACATATGAAAGGAACCAACAAAAGAAGGGTATCCTAAAAAGTATCTTGTAGACTCTTGAAGATAGATACGGATGTCTATGTACTGATCCGCGAGACTCTATAGATACTTTGCTCTTTGACTTCTGAGATTGGTGAACCTAGAGCTTTGATACCAACTTTATTACGACCTAAAAATGGGATCATGACTAAAAGATACTCTGAACTAGACTAAAAAACATAGAAGCTTCAAGGAAGATAAATACTTAAGTAGGTAATCATAATCTCAAAGTAAAACACATTCCCAAAATTTGGAGTCACGAGTTCTAAAGAACATCTACTAAAATATGGGAAGTTTATAAATATAATTTAGTCTTAGAATATAAAAACATACTACTAAACTAAAGATATTATCTAATGGAACTCGATGCCTGAAGACTCACCACTAGAACTAAGAATATTAACAACACGAACAATCAACTACCATGCACGTAACCCTGACTAGAATTTGTAAGGGAGGAAAAAATAAGGGTAAGTACACATAATATGTACCCAATAGTTTTGACCGACTAGGTATTAGGAATTAACCAAACTACATCAAAAGAAAACTAAGTATGCTTCCACCTGCATACCAAAAAATCTTGTCTAGCAAAGTCCTTCCAATATATGTATCTCATGGTATAGAAAAGTAAGGAAAGGTCATAATACAATACTTCATTCAGAACAAATAATGCAATGATGATGAAGCAATGCAAGGTGGAATCAAGACTGTCGCACAACTTTTGATATACACCCTCCTCAAGAGACGACTCCATATACTAAGAGGACCCAGGGGGCCTTACAGAACATATACCTCACACACAATTCCAAAATAACCATCGCCTTACCACCCATAGATGGTTAAGGGTTTTCAAAAGTGGCACATTTTCTTCCAAAACAAACAATTCGTCATAACTAGTTTCTATGGTACAAATGCATGAGAATGAGTACAAGCATAATCTATAATTGGTTAGGAGTTCATAAATAATTACGTGAGAAGGTCCCAATATTATAAGAAAAGATTTCCTATTAATTCTCATGAGGGGCCTATTACACAAGTCATACTTCAACTTTGGAACTCGATTCTCAGTGTAAGGTGTTCCTTAACATAATCTAATCACAACCCAACAAAATCCTCTATTTAATCACGAATGTCTCAATAATATCAATAACGTAATAAGGGAGGACACAACCATAAGTATTCATAATTTCACAATTAGACATGGCAACAAATATAACTACTTCACAATTATCTATAATATCACATCCAAGTAACATGCCATGATCCTATACCATAATCTAACATGTTTGCATACTTAATTATCCAATCCGAATCCGAAGAAAGGTTAGCCACACCTACCTCAAGGCCGAACCATACACAGATACTTCAATAGAATGAAAGCAACGTGAATTCAACTCTCAAAATGATGACCCACTACTAAAAATACAACATACACGTCATACGGAATCTATCCATACCCATATTGCAATAATTAAAAATGGAGGGCAAAATGTCCAAAAACTAATAAATTCAAAAAGGGTCAAATTTGGGAATTTGAACTCAGTACCAGATTCTACTAATTATTAGGAACTTATAGTTGAAAATCCCATAAAAATGGTGTTGAAAACGAGTTAAAAATCATAGAAATTGGTAAGTCCAAGTTTCATGTAAAATCCCCAAAAATCAAGTTGAAAACCAATACAGTTAAGTAGAAATCACTAAATATTGAATTAAAATAAAGGTATTTGGTTAAAAATTACTTACCTAATGAGTTTCTTGAAAAATCTCCTTTGAAAATTGCCCCTCCAAGCTCCAATTTTGTAAATGGTGAAAAATAAGTCTTTTTCTTGATTTTCAGTCCTAAAGACACCCCTCAGATGTCTCAAAAGCGACTATAGCTATTAGTGGTGACCCAATCCAGCTTGCAGTAGCCAGTTTCAGAGACTAGAGCGAGCATTAGGCACTTTTGGATCATTTAGTCTCCATCAGTACTTTTGGCCCGTCTTTTGTGTATTTTGAGACTAGCTTATCTTGTATTTATTTTGATCCACTTTTGAGACTTGTACTCATTTTATTTTAGTCTCCATCTATACTAATGACTTCCAGGTCTTCGGAAGGACTCTATTTTTGTCATGTATATATTACCCTGTCCTCTTTATTTATATTTGTATCACTATTTTCCCACCTATTACCCATTACACTTAGTTTCGGGTTACGAGTTAGGCTTACCAATGGAGGGGGGGGGGGAGGAGGGGGGGTTAAGGTAGGTGCCATCACGGCTTGAGAAATCGGATTGTGACATAATATGAGCATTTTACTATAATATTCATACTAATTGATGTTTAGCCTTTGATCTTGAGAAAATATTTGGAATATAAGAAACAAATATTGTGGGTAAATTATGAATAATATATTAATATGTTAATGTGCTAAAGTGACAAGTGAAAGGAAAATATATTTTAGCATAATCGACAAGTAAGAGTGATGAAAGAAAGTAAAAAAGTTGTGATGTTTAGCGACTGAGAAGACAATAAATGTTACACTCTTTAAAGTTATACAATAGTTACTTGATTGCAATATTACAACATACGTAGAGTTAATATTTACAAGGCTATATTACTTTTACATTTATTTGTACCCCAAAAGAAAAAGTAATGCCGTGTTTTATTATTTTAATAAATACTTAGTTTGGTACAAAAAAGAAAAATAAATTTAAATGCAAGATAGTGAGTAAGAATGAAGATTTCACTTTTTTTAAAAAAATTTATACAATATAATTATGAGGTGAAGTCAAAATTTTTTACTTGATGTTGATGCAATCAAAATTAAAGTTAAAAAGAGAAATGTGACGATAATAAATGAAAAAATTAAATTACTTTTAAAATGATAATGGTGAACCAATATAATTATCATTAGAAATGAAGATCAAGTTAAGGATGTTTAATTGCAAATAGTACAACGTTAAGATAACATTTATGAAATAAATGAACATACAATAAAGGTTTTGTATATAAGAAAGTAGGAAAAATTGCAAGAGTATACAATTTAAGAGCTTAAATTACAAACTCTATCAATACCCCAAAATATTTACAGTTTTAAGTTTTTTATTTACAT
>JBCEWC010015441.1:0-13724 GCA_038996855.1 Solanum aculeatissimum
TGAGAAGTAAATTGGGTACCATGATTCGAAATGATAGACCTTGGCACACCATGCAACCTTACCAATTCTCGAATATAAACCTGGGCATACGCTTTGGCACTATAGGTAGTCTTGACTGGTAGAAAAGGAGCCGACTTCGTCATCCTATCAACCACTACCCATATGGAATCAAATTGCCTTCTAGTGCGGGGAAAACCAATAACAAAATCCATATTCACATCCTCCCACTTCCAAGTAGGAATCTCAATGTCTTGGGTCAAGCCATCGGGCCTTTAGTGCTCAACTTTCATTTGTTGGTAATTAGGACATTCCCATGTTGCACTCTCCACGTCTTAGTTCCTCCAAAGCACCTTGACCGAAGCTACATCCTTGTTGCAAAGCTGCTTCACTTGCCTATCCAAAATTTCAACCAACACCTCTTCATAGGTCAAGTTCTCCTCAACAGTCACACCCTCCAAAGGTGTGATTTCTTTAGGATCACCAACCAACTTTTTCAACATGGACATATGGAATACCGGATGAATGAAGCTCATATCCGTAGCCAAGTCCAACCTATAAGCCACATTGCCAACTCGTTCCACAATCTCATAAGGTGCGACATACCGGGGGCTCAACTTGCCCTTTTTACTAAAATGCATGATGCCTTTCATGGGGGACACTTTCATATGCACCCAATCACCAACATGGACTTCAAGATCCCTCTTCCTAACATCTGAATAAGACTTTTGGTGACTTTGAGCCATCTTCAACCTTTCCCTAATTAACTTCACTTTTTCAATTGCCTCAACAACCAAATCCAGGCCTAACAAGGCCGCCTCACCTATATCAAACCAACAAATCGGAGACCTACATCTCCTACCATACAAAGCTTCAAACGGAGCCATACCGATGCTAGCATGAAAACTATTGTAGTTGGTAAATTTAATGAGAGGTAGATGATCATCCCAATTTCCTTTGTACTCCAACACACAAGCCCTTAACATGTCTTCAAAAGTTTGAATTGTCCTTTTGGCTTATCCATCGGTTTGAGGATGAAATGCGGTGCTTAACTTGACATTAGTACCAAGTCCCTTTTGAAAAGACTTCTGGAAATGAGAAGTAAATTGGGTACCACAATCCAATATAATAGACCTTGGTATACAATGCAACCTCACCAACTCTCAAATATACACCCTAGCATACTCCTCAGCACTAAAGGTAGTCTTAACCAGTAAGAAGTGAGCCGACTTAGTCATTCTATCAACCACAACCCATATAGAATCGAATTGTCTCTGAGTGCGGGGCAACCCAACCACAAAATCCATATTCACATCTTCCCACTTCCTAGGAATTTCAATATCTTGTGTCAAACCACCGGGCCTTTGATGTTCCACTTTTATTTGTTGGCAATTAGGACATTCCGACACAAACTTGGCTATATCCTTCTTCATATCATGCCACCAATATAACTCTCTCAAGTGTCGGTGCATCTTCTTAGATCCCTGATGAATAGAATATTGAGAATTATAGGCCTTTTTCATGATAATCTCCCTTAAGACATCAACATCCGGAACACCCAAGCGGTCTTGGTAGCATAGCAAACCATCTCACCCTTGGGAGAAAACCTCGATCTTTCCATCAGCAACCAACTTCTTTAAATCTACCAAGGAAGGATCTAAGTCTTGTTTCTTCTTAATATAAACTATAAGGAAGACTCAGATCCACCTTGAACAAGGAGTCCACCATTGTCGGATTCGGTCAACCTCACACCTAACCTAGCCAAACGGTGCACATTTTTCACTATATCCTTTTTCCCTTTTTCCACATGAGTCTCGCTTCCCATAGAGAGCCTATTAAGGGCATCCACCACCATATTAGCCTTGTCGGGGTGATAAAGGATGCTCATATCATAATCTTTAAGAAATTCCAACCATCTTCTTTGCCTCAAATTAAGGTCTCTTTGGGTGAACACATATTGCAAACTCTTGTGATCGGTGAAGGCATGCACATGAACCCCATATAAAGAATGATGCCAAAATTTCAAGGCAAACAACACCGCCGCCAACTCAAGATCATGGGTTAGATAATTTTGCTCATGTACCTTCAATTGTCGGGACGGATAGGCTATCACCTTACCATGTTGCATAAGAACACAACCCAAACCAATACTCGATGCATCATAATATACCACAACCCCACCTAACCCATTAGGAAAAGTCAAAATCGGGGCTGATGTAAGTCGATTCTTTAAAGTTTAGAAACTTTTCTCACATTCATTTGACCACACAAACTTGGCCTTCTTTTGAGTCAACTTGGTCACTGGAGACACTATAGAGGAAAACCCTTCAACAAACCTTCTATAATAACCGGCTAGACCAAGAAAACTTCAAATATCTAAAGGAGTCAACGGTCTAGGCCAATCCTTCACCGCTTTAGTTTTCTTAGGATCAACATTAATGCCATCACCGGACACCACATGACCAAGGAAAGCAACTTCTCCCAACCAAATCTCATACTTGCTAAACTTGGCATACAATTGCTTCTCTCTCAAGTTTGAGGAACCAATCTCAAATGATCCATATGCTCTTGCTCGCTACGGGAGTAGATAAAATGTCATCGATGAAGAGTACCACAAAATTATCAAGGAACGATTTGAACACCCAATTCATAAGATCCATAAACACCGTCGGAGCATTAGTCAACATAAATTACATCACCACAAATTCAAAGTGACCATAACGAGTCGAAAGGCCATCTTGGGAATATCACACCCCCTCACTTTCAATTGGTGATAACCCGAACGAAGGTCTATTTTAGAGAAGAGAGTAGCTCCTTGAAATTGGTCAAAAAAATCGTCAATCCTAGGCAATGGGTATCTATTCTTAACGGTCACCTTGTTTAATTGCCAATAATCAATACACATTCGGAGTGACCCATCTTTCTTTCTCACAAACAACACGGGAGCACCCCAAGGAGAGACACTCAGCCTAGTATAACCCTTTTCTAGAAAAATTTTCAATTGATGTTTCAACTCCTTCAATTACTCCAGGGCCATACGATAAGGAGGAATAGAAATAGGTTGAGTATTCGGAAAGAAGTTTATACCAAAATTAATTTCTCTATCAGGAGGAATACCGAGCGAGTCCTCGGGAAACACATCGGAAAAATCATTAACCACCGGAACTGATTCAAGTTTAGGTGATTCTCCCTCCACATCTCTAACCCGCACAATATGATAAATGCACCCCTTACAAATCATCTTCCGGGCTTTGAGGTAGGAAATAAACCGACACTTAACCACGGAATCACTACCTTTCCATTCCAACACAGGTTCATTACGAACATGGAATCTAACTTGCCTAGTTCTAAATCAACCGAGGCATACGATGCATGCAACCAATCCATCCCAAGAATGACTTCAAAATCATACATCTCAAGTTCTACAGGGTCACCGAGGAACACTTTATGCAACACAGAGACAGTACAACCCCGATACATATTTCGGGCAACAATGGACTCACCCATAGGAGTATACACCGAATAAGGTTCCTTTAGAGTTTCAGGACTCAAACCAATTTAACAGCCAACATGGGAGTCACGAAAGATAAATTTGCACCCAGATAAGGTAAAGCATAAGCGTCAATATCAAAGATTTTTAACATACCAGTCACGACGTATGGAGCTTCCTCCACCTCTTGACGGGCATGAAGAGCATAAAACCAGTTGTTTCTAGGAGCACCACCAACCAGAGCTTTCGGTTGCCCTTGATCACCAGGAGCCGCTTGGTCCTTCTTTACATTCTTTGGACAATTAGAGACCTTGTGGTCCAAACTACCATACCCATAGCATGCACCCGTAGCTCTTCTACATTTACCCATAAGATTACCACCATAATGGCCAAAATGAGAAATGCGAGGACCACCCCAACTTGTGCCTTAGGAGGAGGCACCTTTGGATTAGAAATTCTCACATTAGTACCTTGGCCTTGATGGATTCGGCCAAACCCACTACCACCTTTGGAGTTGTAGAACCCACCATCAAGTCGGGCCCTCTTAGCTTCATGCACTCTCCTTTCCTAAGTTTCTCTCCCTCAATTTACTCGGCATAAGTCATGAGCCTTGAGATGTCCATCTCTCGAATTAGCATAGCCGTACGACCCTCCTTCACGACCAAATCAGAGACACCAGAGATGAACTTTTACATTCTTGCATGGGGATTGGATACAAGTATTGGAGCATATTTGGAGAGCTTAGTGAATTGTAGAGCATAATCCCTCACAGTCATTTCACCTTGTCAGAGATTGATGAACTTGGTCATTTTGGCCTGTCTAAGCTCAAGAGGAAACAACCGGTCAAGAAAGACCATTTTGAATTCTTCCCACCCCACTTTGACATCCACAACTCATTCAACCAACCATTGATTATACCACACTTGGGCCACATCCTTCAATTGATATACGTCCAATTTGACTTTCTCTTCTGAACCCACCCCCACGATGGTCAATACCTTAGTGAGTTCATCAATGAACTCTTGAGCATCCTCGTCCACCTTTGAGCCAAAGAACTCCAGAGGGTTCATTTGGGTGAAGTCCCCCACCCTAGAAGCCGGAGTACCAACATTCACAAGATTAGCTAGCCGGGGTTGGTTAGCCACTACTTGAGCTAACATCAACACCACATTCCTTAACTCTGCATAAGACACTTGTTCCTCCACTGGTGCCCAGGGGGCTTCTTTCTCAAATGCAGGAGCTTGACGGGGGAAGGGAACTCTTCTAGGAGGCATGTTCTGAAAGAACGATAAGAACCAAGAGTTTAGGAAATTTATCGCAATAACTTACGACACGATATAAGGAAACAATAAAATGAGACAATTTACTAAAACATCATCATAGCGTCCCATTCATAGGTATGGCACGTATCACACCCATAAATGAGACTCTAATTGACGTAGCATGTTGGACTCTGAGGATCATTTACAAAACTAGGGCTCTGATACCATCTATGTCATGACCCAGAAGTAGGGTCTAGATGTGAAATGGTGAAAGAGAACCCGAAAATCCTCGATCAACCCATCATAACACCATCACTCACATCATCGGTTTGGAAGCGCAGAAAAAGTAAACACATAATTCTAGGGGAAATGGGGCTTTGGACTCAAGTTATGGGTGCATACCGGGTTAGGGTACATTCCACATAAGCACATCCCCAACATTCATAATCCCACAAGCATAAACATAAGCAAAAACGAAACATCATTTCCATAAGAAAATTCCAATAGTCATAATATCCCAACAAATCATAATACAAAGTGCAAGAGTTTAGTGTGTGTCCAACATAGTCTCTACATAAGAAAGAGTAGGGCCTCAAAATAGTTTGGGGCTCACCCTCAATATATAGAACAAGAAAATAAATAATACAAGGAAGATAGAAGGTGGCTATTGCCCTTGAATAAAAGGGCTCACCACAAGCTAGTAACTCCAAAGATATCACTCATTTTCCACCGGAAGATAGAAGTCGTCGCCGGTCCCTACATGGTTAGAACATGTAGATGAAACTATGGGTTAGCACAAAAATATTTACTAAGTATGGGGGCATGCAATACATATGACAATATAGTACGACTAATCGAAATGACAAGGGGAAAAGTGGTACGAAAGGAATGCACATAGCCAAGGGGAATATATTATAACAATATTCCATGCCTTGATGCATGAAATCCAGCCTAAGATCATCTTATAGCGGGAATGTTGCCTCAACCAACACGAGAAAAGACCCGAGCGAGGTACTACTCGGATCCGTACTACTTTCCAGGTAGGTCCCTAATGGCCCTTCAACAAAGGGAAACAAACAAGTCATCCCATCTAGAGAGAAACCCCATGTTGGAACATGGTTTGACGGAAATGAGTATGGACCCTTGGAGATAGTCCACCCCAACTTCAATCCCTCGGTACTAAGCCTCATCCCATGGGAATATATACATATATCCATGCAAGCTTTTCAAAATGGAGAGTTGACATTCTTTTCAAAATCACGCATCATTTGACAAAACCAAATCATGATCAAATCCATATCCATACTTAGGCTAAAAGCCAACAAGAATTTCCAAAACCATTCCATATCAATGCAATAAGAGTAACTCATCTACATAGCTTATTATATCAATCCTTCCAAACATATCAAAGTGGTGCAAGCACCCATAATGCTTAAAGAGCCATAACAAGAGACTATCTGATCACATTTCTGTCATAACCCATACTTGATCAAAATCATAGTCATAAACATGTTTGGGACTTAGCCCACATTAAAGCCTTCTTGAGAAACCATGATCATGCATGCATATGCCATGAGGGACAATGAGAATAGCATGGATACTAGAATTCATACTTTAAATTCAAATGAAGAGTAGTTCATAAGAAATTCAAGTTAAATCAACACTTAAACCATCATTAAAACACTACCCATGTATAGTTCAAGAGTAAAGCGGACATGCATAACTTGACCTTCATCAAATCCATTGAAACCTCATATAAATAAAACTTGAATCAATTTTAAATCACCTAATTTCTATAGTCCACAACTCAATTCAATTAAATACTTCAAAATTTAAAGAACCCAACAATAA
This sequence comes from Solanum aculeatissimum, assembly GCA_038996855.1. Taxonomy (NCBI): domain Eukaryota; kingdom Viridiplantae; phylum Streptophyta; class Magnoliopsida; order Solanales; family Solanaceae; genus Solanum; species Solanum aculeatissimum. The sequence continues at coordinate 6,601 of JBCEWC010015441.1, forward strand.
AGAAAGCATAAAATCATAATTTAAAGAGGAGGTTCTTGGGTCATCATGGATGAAAGTGAATCCATGAATCAAACCCACATACCTTGAAATTAGTTAAGAGAATTGGATGATTTCACAACAAAGATGATCATCCCCAAATTTCTTCAAGCTTTAATCAATGGAGTTCAAGACGATTGAAAAAAGTTTTGAGAGAATTGGAGAGTGCTAGAATTGATGAAAGGGGGTTAGGGTTTGATTTAGGGGGTTTAGGAGACCTTAGAAAGACTAAAAGGGGCATAGGATCTAATTAAATTATGAATTAACAATTAATGAAATGGACTAAATCACTGAAGACATTGTCACATGGAAGGCACACAGTGGCCATCCGCTGGTCCACAGACTGTGTACCTGCACGTGAGGATTCACTTGGCCTCTGCTTCGGCTTGAACTCTCGAGGGACTTTCTGGATCACTTCACAAGGGACCTCACGGACCGTGTAGCTGCAAACAGACCATGTACTCATCCATGGAGAATAACTTGGTCCAGAGTCCAGCCCCAAACCTTGGCCAATATTCCAGATCACTTCATCGGACCCCTCACGGGCCGGGAAGGGTCACACGGACCTTGAGGTGGTCCGTGGGACCATACTTGGTCCATGGTTTGGCCCCCAACCCCTAGGAACCCAGTGGACCAACCCACGAGCACTCCCAAGGACCGTGGATCACCAAACGGTTCGTTGTCCAACTCTTAGTTCCATTTCCAAAACCCTTTTCCTAGCGTACTTTCAAATACCAACAGTCTCACTACAAGGGTTATAACTTCCACATACAAACTCTGAAGTGAGTGAAATTAGTTGTGTTGTGAAGATTACTCATACAGATTCAATTTGATATATAGCATCCCACACAGTTCATCCCTCACATTAATATATGAATTTTCAAAGTCCACTGTCTAACCGGCCTCACAACTTCACCAAATGATCCTTTTTGAATCTAGCTACTTATATACAAACCATGGCTACCAAAATTCAACCATGACCATTTTAACACTAACCTTGACCAACCATTACGATGTTCAAAAATATTTGGGTCATTACAGAGTGGCTTTCTAGTTTGTGCTTAAAATGGGCCACTTCCATATTTAGGAAGAATCAAAAATCCACAGTCAAGATGATAATTGATCCGAACAAGAGGCATGTCAATAGTGACAAATTCACAGCTACAAGAAGGACAAAGTCCAGAAGGATATCAAGTGATCTTGCAATCCATACAAATGGGTGAATCAAGCAAGTGTCTTGCAAGTCTCTAAAGATATCAACACAACAAGATAAAATGACAAGAACATAGATATGATACCAAGGTAACCTTCAAATATACCAGTAGGTAATCAGAGTGTAAGAACAAGTTTTTTTTACACGAACCTTAACCTCTTAGCACACAACGACCCTACCGAGTTCAAGTCGTGGATCAACACGACATCCGTTTCATCAAATAATTCCTTTAAGATTGTACAAGAGTGTAAGAACCTTAATACTCAATTCCAATTATCATTTAATATTCAACACTTTCAACAGGTAAAAAATAACAATATAGATACCAAAAATGAGCCCTATTTTTGTAAATCACACCTTTCTGGGAAGCTTAACTGCTTTTTATTGTAACTAGATTTTGAATTTGTAAATGGAAAAACCAGGATTTTCAGTATGCATAAAAGTTAGAGGTATATGAATTTAGGTTTCAAACAATTAAGAATCACTGCAAAATACCTTTTTTACAAGAATGTATAATCAAAACATTAACAGGCGCACACAGGATTTCTATGTCGAGAGTCTAGACAGGACTTATCCTAAATTGCATCCACTGTTTCGAATCCATAACTACAAAATTTGATCACAAAATGAACATAACATAAGAGTTGTATATACATGTCTTGGGGTTGCACGTAACCTATAACCATCGTAGCATACATAGCACACATCAATATACGCTTAAAATACTAACAGCAGTACTTAGAAGGCTTCTCAGACAGAAAACCTGGCCAGAAACATTTTGTGTTTATTCCCATTTTTCACTACCATAAGAACATATTCAGAATTTCACATAAATATAAAAGTTGTAGGTATGTGAATTATATTTCTAAAACATATTTACACACTAAAAACTCAGCTATATACAATGAGATATTACATAATTATTAAATATTAAACAGTTTCAAGATAAAATTTAACCACTTACCAAAGGGTGGGGGTTTCTGGATCTTTTGCTCAAAGGGACTAGTTTTTTTCATGATTTATTTGAAGTATAATGGTATGACGGAGTTTATAAGGTTAAAATACTCTTGGAACCGACTTACCTTAGAGGGAATTATACATATATATATATATAAAAGTAAGTTAAGGGGCTGCCCAAAACTCTTTTTTTAATTCCTTTTCTTTTGTCTCCTCGCACCTTAATCTATATTATTATGGTTTGTATAATATATAAGGTTTCATAAAAGTAAACCAATATTACACTAAGACAACCCCTCCCGCTTTCCTTTTTGACAATTCAAGAAAATCAATTCCTCTAATAACACAAATTTGAGTCAAAGAGTTATGAAGTAGGGGTTGATTTTATCTCAAGGGAATACCCTTTTGAATGTGTGTACATGATTTAATAGTAAGGGCATTACAGGTTGTTCTTGGCTTACTTGTATGTACTATTATCATTGTAATTAGTTATTCAGTACAAGTACCATGGGTATTGGGTTGGCTTACCTATAGGTGGGAATTAATAGGTTATATCATGACTAGAAAAGTCAAGTCGTGACAAGTTAGTATTAGAGATTTAGGGTTAGTGGTCTCATCTGTATAGATCTACCGTGTAGTAGAGTCATATAGATAGGTGCAGAGACGTTCGTGAGTTTTTAGGAGAGTACAAGATGCATAGGAAACCCCTTTGTTGTTAATTATTTTTGTGTGGTATTCTCAACGGTTCAACAATTTTCAGGAATTTAATTGTTTTGTTCTTTTGTAGATATATTGTGCAGAGATCAGACTTTGAGTAGAGGTATGGCTGCGATGTTAGTCCCCAATTGGGAGTAGTCTCGAGATCCCATATAATAGAGACAGGATGCCCCAGATCCTCCATAGTTAGATGCACCAGTTCCCCCACCATCCCTATTAACTTTCATGGTTACACCTGAGGTGCAGACAGTTATCTGGCAGTTACTAGTAGCATTTAGGGCCTTACAGTAGGTCTCAACATAGACTTTAGTTCCTCCAGCATCGATTCCAGTAGAGCATGCCACTCTAGAAGCACCGATTACACAACAAGAGGGAGCCACATCTTTTAAGGGTCAACAGATGCTTGGGTATTTTCAGAGATTAACTCCATCAAGGTATTCAGGGGCGACTAGAGATGATTCTAAGGAGTTTTTGATAGCTTGTATAGAGAGGTTGCAAGCATTGATTCTACTGGAGTCCAGAGGTGCAAAGTTTATGGCCTATCAATTAGACGAGCCAACTAGGTAGTAGTGGCAAACCTAAAGAGATACCAGACCAGCCGATGCATTGCCTCTAACTTGGGCAGAGTTCTCTGAGGCCTTCATGACTATATTTGTTCCCATGAGCTTCAAGGATAGGCACTGTGACCAGTTTATACGGTTGGAGCATGGCCCAATGACAGTGACTCAATATGAGGTAAGGTTCCAGGAGCTGTCTAGGTATGTTATAGTTATTCTACCGATAGGGAAGGAGAGAATCCATTATTTTGTATATGCCTTGAGGCCACACTTAAGAATGGGGACAGATGCCATGGTGGCTTCAGGCCGGTCTTATCTGGATATTATGGATCACACCCATTTTATCAAGCAGTTTAGTTGTGAGGCTTAAGAGGGAAGTGAAAAGTGTGCTTGATGTGAGGGAGATTTTAGTGGATTCTGATCTAGTTTTAAGGGAGAGAGTAATAGGCCACCAAGGTGATTTTAGTATGGTCAGCCTAGTCATCCGTATTAGGCATATTTGTAGGCTTCTGAGGGTGGCCATCAAGGCCCATATACTTTTAGTCAGGGTATTTCTTTCTATCCTCCCAGGCATAGACAAAGGGATAGTAACACTACTATATCAGGATCGATTGGGTCATCTTCTTCATTAGTCAGAGATCCAAGGCTTTTGATTTAGGTCAACGTAGCTGAGATAGATGAGATTAAGCCATTCGTGTGGCTGTTTTAAGTTTGGGGAACTTAATCATTGGATTAGAATTCATCCAGAGCACAGGGAAGCGTGTATAGCTTCATAGCCCATTGGATAAACTTTTTTACTCGCTATTAGAGGTAGAGTTTATGATTAGGGTTGTAAAAATAATTATTATGGGTATTGTGATGATCAATAAACTCCTACCAGGGTTCTAAGGGCTTTGCTAGAGGTGGTAGGGTAGGTGGTAGAAGTGATGCTAGGGGCAGAGGTCGTTAGGGCCATTTTTATGCATCTCTAGTGAGAGCAAAGGTCGAGGCTTTAGATGAGGCTATTACGAGTATGATTATTATATGCTAACAGTCAATTTCTGCTCTATTTTATCTAGGTTATTATTGTGTGCTAGCAGTTAATTTCTTCTCTATTTTATCTAGGTTCTACATTTTGATATGTGTCTTTGTACTTTGCTTCTCACTTTGGTATGAGTCTCAAGCCTCTTTCGTCCCGAGTTTGTGTTGTGACTCCAACGGGGGATTCCTTAGTAGTGGATCAGGTATGTAGATCATGTTTGGTTACTTTTTAGGGGCTTAATACTCAAGAAGATATGACATTTCTAGATATGTAAGATTTTAACATTTTTCTTGGTATGGATTGTTTAGCCTCACACCATGTTGTGCTAGACTGTTATGCCAAGACTATTACCTTGGTGATACCATAGATGTCCCCAGTAGTATTGTAGGGGTCTGTTAATTAGGTACCGACAGGTCTTAATTCATATATTCAGGCTCAACGATTGATATAGAATATTTTTTTGGCCTATTTGGACCATGTCCGTGATATGATAGTTGAGGCTCTTAATGTAGAGTTAGTGCATGTGGTTTGTCAGTTTCTAGATGTGTTCTCTACTAATTTTCCTAGGTTTCCACTAGAGAAGGATTCTAATTTTTCTATTGAGGTTGAGTTGGCCACTAAGCCTATATCTATTACACCATATCAAATGGATCTTGTATAGCTTAAGGAGCTCAATACTTAGCTTTAGGGTTTGCTGGACTTGAGTTTTATTTGGTCGAGTATTTCTCCCTAAGGAGCCCTTATTCTATTTATGGAAAATAAAGATGGGACTCTTTGGATATGTATTGCTTACAAGCAGTTGAATAGGGTGATGGTAAAGAATCATTATCCTCTACCTCATATTGATGATATATTTGACTAGTTATAGGGGCAGTGGTATTTTCTAAAATTGATTTGAGGTCCGACTATTACTAGTTGATGATCCGGGCGGGTGATATTTCAAAAGGCCACTATTAGTTTTTGGTTATGCTTTTTAGGATGACTAATGCCCCTGCAACATTCATGGATTTGATGACCCATGTGTTCCGGCCATACTTGAATTGTTTCATTGTGGTCTTCATTAATGGTATTCTGATATATTCACAGAGCTAAGAGAAGTATGCTCGACATCTCTAGATTGTGCTGTAGATACTCAGGGATCATAAGATATATGCTAAATTTTCTAATTGTGAGTTTTGGATTGAGTCTGTGACTTTCCTGGGGCACGTGTTATCCAAAGAGGGTATCATGGTGGATCTAACAAAGATTGAGGAAATCTGTGGTTGGCCTAGTCCTACTTCTGTGACAGAGGTTCAGAGTTTCATTTGGTTGGCTAGGTATTACATATGGTTCGTTGTAGGTTTCTCTACTAGTGTCACTTCATTGACTCGGTTGACTCGTTAGGGTATATTGTTTGTGTCATCTAAGGAGTGTGAGGCTAGTTTTATGATGTTAAAAGAGTAGTTGACTATTGCTCATATTTTTACCCTTCCCATCGAGGGTGAGATCTTTATTGTTTATTTTGATGCATCCTATTTTGGGTTAGGTTTTGTGCTGATGTATAGAGGTTGAGCCATTGCTTATGTTTCTTAACAACATAGAGCCATGAGCAAAACTACCCCACTCATAATCTAGGGATGGCGGTGGTAGTATTTTCACTCAAGATCTGGAGACATTATTTATATTGCATTCACTGAGATATGTATATAGATCACTGGAGTTTACAGTACATTATGACTTAGAGGGATTTGAATTCCAAATAGAGCTAGTGGGTCAAGCTATTGGCTAATTATGATCCTTCTATTCTCTATCATCAGGGAAAGGCCAACGTGGTAGCAAATTCCTTGAGTCAGAAGTCAGTAAGTATGGGTAGCGTAGCACACTTAGCTATAGAAGAGCAACCCCTAGCTTTGGACATTTAGTACCTAGCTAACATGTTAGATATTTCAGACTCCTATCGGGCATTAGCCTTCATTAAGGCTTAATCTTCATTGGTTTACCATATTCATGCGAGATAATTCGAGGATGAGCTATTGGTGACCCTTAAAGACAAAGTTATTCAGGGTGTTACCGGTCCAGCTATAGTGGATTTCGATGGGGTTCTTAGATTTGATGGAAGATTGTGTGTTCCTAGAGTAGGGGATTTGATATAGTTGATTCCACATGAGGCTTATGACTCTAGGTACTCTATTCACCCAGGTAAAACAAAGATGTACTGATATTTGAGGCAACATTATTGGTGGGATGGCTCTAAGAGAGATATTGTTGATTTTTATCATGTTGCTTTAGTTGCCAGTAGGTAAAGGCTGAGCATCAGAGCCCTGGTGGGACACTCTCGAGACTTCCGATTCCCGAGTGAAAGTGGGAGCGAGTGACTATGGATTTTGTTATACGTCTTCCTCATACTTCCAAGGGTTTTGACAATATCTGTGTTATTGATGAGTCGTAAAAACACTCATCATTTGACACCTTTCTAGCTAGAACCTTTGCGATTTCTCAAGTAAATTGTTACGTTTAATGTCTGTGTGGTGTAGTGTATAGGAAAATCAGAAAAAGCATGATGAAAAAGCAATCTGGGACAAACTGTGGCCAAACGGACAGCCTCACGGACCGTTTAATGGTTAACGGTCCGTGGAACTGCCCG
>JBCEWC010015442.1:0-13724 GCA_038996855.1 Solanum aculeatissimum
TTGACCTTTGTCTCCAAGCTATCTCCTCATTCCTGGATACTTCGTCAAACTCCCTAGATAAATGAACCTTTTGTAGAGGTTCATCCTCAGTCAAAGTTCTTTGCTCCTGTATCTGTTCCAGACTAGCAATCTGGTTAAGTACCTCCTCTTTAGACATATTCACCCTCAATGGCCATACATGCTTACCTAAAGATAAAAATTTATAACCAAAATACTTTTTCTTAGTAACTATACTGTCCTAGCAAGGTTGCCGGCACCTCGACTGATTCAACATGGTACCTACTACCTCCTACCAACACAAGTAACTTTATCTACCAACGCTTGGACAAGTGGAAAAAATCACCAAGTGCCCTTTTGCTCCTCTGGGATTTAAACCTGACACCTCATAGTTCTCAATCCACTTCAGTCATCACACCCTTGGGTGCATTCAAAAGCACAATAATATTCAAGCTTGTATTCAAAAAGGCCATATATGATATTTCTAATTTAAAAACTATCAATGCCAAAATTGCCGAATCACTAAGATAAGTTCCCACCATGTTATGACCAACAACAACAACAACACACCCAGTGGAATCCCACAAGTAGGATCTGGGGAGGGTAAAATGTACGCAGGCCTTACCACTACCTCATAGGGATAGAGAGGTTGTTTCCGGAAAACCCTCGCCTAAAAGAATCAAGCCCCATAAGCTAGATTGGTGCATACAGGTGATGGGACCACACTCGTGGAAGGCGGCTTCACAATGAAAGGTAGGAAACTTGGAAATAGCACATATTTTCGTGGTTAGCTGCACAAATTCAAATAAGTATGAAAGATATCCAATGAGAAACAAGCTACTCAAATAAACCATAAACTGACAAACCTGTCTTTCAGAATGGAGACCCTCGCTTGTTCTCCTTATTTTTTAACACAAGATTATCCAATGTAAATATGGGACACAAAACGTTTGGCTAATAGATCAGGTTAACATATCACATGGGGTCTATGTTGCTTACCTCATGAGTCATGAACAAATGTGTGAGGTTGAGTTAGGCCTGAGGTTCATTTCTTGTCATGATTCATGGTATCAGAGCCACTCATTCCAATTCTTGGTTACCCCATGTTGGGTCCTCAGATTGTACATGTTCAAGTTGGCAAGTGTGGGTGTGCGGAAGGTGTTACATTGTCCCACATCCCTTGTGGAATGTGGAACTGGATTCTTCATATAGTCTAGAAAATTCATCATCTAATGAACTACCTTTTGGGGTTGAGTTAGGTTGAAGGTTCAGTTTTTATCCGTCTGCGGTCTGCCTTCACCTATAAGCCATTAATGACTCCAGGAAACCATCAAAAAGTAATTCTAACTGCCAATTGGATGTAAAATCTAATCCACATTAAATCAACCAATTCAAAGATGGAAAAAGCATTATCAAAATATATAGGAATTTATCTGATCAAAAAATACATATGGGGAATTTGAACTGCATATATTTTTTCTTCCCTTACTTTTGTGTAGATAAATTACTTCAAATAAAAATAAGAACAGATGTTAAAGAATACCTGCATATTCATTGCAACATTAACCACATAATTACTTGGTCGGATCTTGTCTTGATAATGGAAGGCAGTCTCACAAATAGCTGAGAGCTTAATAGAAAAATTTTAAAGCAAAATTAAAAAAATTCTAATAAAGAAAAACGAATAAGAAGGAAGTGAGATCATTAAGAGCAATAATGTAAAAGAGACGATGAAAGAAAGAAGGCCAGGACAAAACCTGGTCATATTACATGCCAAGACAAAGGAAACTTACAAAAGCAAAATTGGAGAAGAGATAAATGTGTTAGAGAACTAAAACTCAAATATTTGTGTCAATAATGGACTTATCTTATGCATCATGCTAAAATGGGTAAATAAAAAAGGAGAACAATGCTGGATGATCGACCCTAATCTTATTGATAACATGCAAAACAGAGCACATGTAATGTAACACTATTCCTTTCTAGGACCAACCCATTATGACCTCATTTTTAGAACAACTTCCTCTTCCTTCTCTTTAGAAATCTAACTACGAAAATCTGGTTTCCTTCTACACTAAACTAGAATCGTGAAAATATTGAGAACTTCAAATGAACTTAAAGATAGTAAGAACAAAATCCTAGAGAGATGTGGTGGCATGGTCTACACTCACTTAAGATGGCAGGTACAAAGTCAAAAATATGAGCTAGGAGTTGATATTTTCTCTCTAGCAAAAAAATGCAGAGGGGCATAGGACTTTCTTGGGACCTGCCTGGTTGTGCGATTTGACCAACCAATCGAGCAGCTAGAAATAGTGGCTAGATGGACAAAGAATATATTAAAGGCTACAGCCAGTGGTAAAGCATCTTTGCTTCAGAGATGATCAGCTTGTTTTCAATTTCCATCCACGGACAAAGTCAAAGAATACTAAAAGGACCAAGGTGGTCCAGAGAATCTTTCTTTCCTCTGGATCAACAGTTCTTCAAGAAAAGGGTGTGATGAAATGAGAAGGAAGAACAATACAGTGAAGTTATGCATTCTCAGACTTCTTTTGGATATATTGGAGTTCGGTTTTGTTCCGGCGCATCAGCGATATTTCTGGATATGTGCGCTAGTAAGGCTATAGGAATTTCAACAATTGTTAATAAAAGTATTTACCTTATTAAAAAAAAGTAAGGGTATTGGTTCCTAGGATGGCAAGATTCTAAAGGAGTGCATATGATAAATTAGGCAAATCCCACAATAGAAAGGGACAGGAAAGTGAAGTGTTATCCAAGATAACACCCAAGTTCACAAGGTGCATGCAACAGTGGACTAGATATGACATAGCCAAAGGGACAAATCCGTGAAGTATGTTGTGTCAAAGCGAACAATACATGTTATGGACTTAGGTTGTGATATTTATGGTATCAAAGACGGACTTCTGCAGTGCAATTATATGAAATCTCAGAGAAGTTAAGGCCCGCGACAGCAGGCTCAGTCTAGTGGATTAAGAAGGGAGACTAACAGGCTTCTAGGCAAGCAAGCTTCTGTAATATGGAGAAAGGGTATATATGACACCTAAGGCAAATCCCACAATGCAAAAGGAAAGTGAAAGCTATATAATTTAGAGCATAAGTTCACATGGATGCGCACTTTTGACTCGATGTTGGTGTAGCCCAATGAAAAATCTGGGCCAAAGTAAATAATATGTATCATGGCCTTGAGTTGTGAAAATAATGGCGCCAAAGACAAGACTTCTATGATACGATGGTGGGGCAACCCTCACTTAGAACGATAAGTCCCTAAATAGAACACTTGTGACGTTAATGGTAGAAGGTGGAGGGACAAGAGAGGGTCAAGGAGAAAACTTGAATTTCTATGCTGGTAAGCTTTCCAAAAAACAACACATTGGACACCTTAGGAGAATTCCACATCATAAAGAAAGAGGAAACCTTAGTGTTACACAAGACAGAACACAAGTTAACACATACATGCTGTTGGACTCAATGCTGCAGCCCAAGGGACATATCAGTAAAGTATATTTGGCCAAAGCAAATGATACATGCCATGTTTTTGGGCTGACAAACTAAATATAATATCACAATCGATTCCCACATTACGATGGTGGGAAAACCCTAGCAAGGATGTTACATCTCAAAGAGGGGAGCAATGTTACACCTAAGATGAGGACGGGCTACTGAAGGCAAGTCAAAGAGAAGGATGGGGAAACTTCTAAATAGGCAAGCATTTGTAAAAAGGATAGGTATGACACTTCAGGCAAATTACACACCAAAAAAAAAGTGTTATATAAGACAGAACACAAGTTCATATGGTACACATGCTTATGGATTCAATGTGACTAGCCCAAGGAACAAATCCATAGGGTTTTGTTAGGCCAAAGCAAACTATACATGCCAGGAGCTTGGTCAATGACAAATATGAGAGCAAACCTACGGCATATATTCCCAAACTAAGCAGGAGAGTTAATCAGCCTTAAAGCTTCACGTGGATCTTAGAGTGATCTGCAATAGTCTGATAGGTTAAAAAGCTAAATGCATACTCTTTTCTTGATACATCACACTTCTAACTAACAAAATACTTATTTAAACCCAACCCTTAAGAGAAGAAAATATTAGAGTTTTTCACATTCATTGTAGATACCCTCTTGAGCACCATATACCACCCAATGTAGGATAAGAAAAGGCCAGAAATAATTAAGCCACCTAAGCACATTAGGAAATGATACGCTCAAAGTATCCTCCCCACGTCTCTTATGGTTTCAAAACTAATTCTTCTCCACTCCACAACCCTAAAGGTAATATGACTATTGAACTCTTTCCACCCTTTCATGATACTCTTCCACATGATGCAGCCGATAGGATTATGATAGATCTTGTCCAGCCCCCTCCATAGTACCATACTTCTCTACACTACTACCTCCCTCCATATGGCGTGTTCCTCCCCATAACCATTTCCCTACAAAGTTTTAAGTACTCTTTTAGTGCTTTCACAACTACAACAAAAAAACAAGAACTACTTTTTCAAATTAATGGGGAGATTGACAATAATGTCTAACATTGTATTGTTGTTGGGTGGATGAAATCGAAACTTGCATCTAGAGTTTTGTGTGATAAGAAGGTGCCATAAAAAACTTAAAGGTAGGTTCTACAAAGTGATGGTTAGACCTACTATATTGTATGAGAAGAGGCCAGTCAATCAAACTCACATTCAAAAGATGAAAGTTGTGGAAATAATGTTGTGATGGATGTGTGGCTATACTAGGGGAGATAGGATTAGAAATGAACATATTACGGGGACAAGCTGGGAGTGACTTCGGTGGAGGACAAGATGCAGGAAGCGAAACTGAGATGGTTCGGACATGTGAAGAGAAGATGTACAAAAGCCCTAATGTGGAGGTGTGAGAAGTTGGCTACGGATAGTTTTAGGAAAAAGAGAGATAGGCCGAAGAAGTACTGGGGAAAGATGATTAGACAAGACATAACACATGTTCAGCTGACTGAGGCTATGACATTACATAGGAGGTTGTCGAAAAAACGAAGCTAGAAGGTTAGTAGGTAGTCGAGCATTGTCTTATCTCGCTTATCCTTCCATACAAGTAGCCCTAGTTTTACTCGTGAAGTTTCCTGCACTTAGATTTTCATATTATTTTGTAGTTATTGTTCCTTTCTTTTAAAATGCTTTGCCATGCTTTCTAAGTATTTTGCTATGGTTTCTTCACTTATGTTATTTATTTCTCCAACCTGCTATGAAATGTCTTTTCTTGAGCTAGGATTTATCAGAAACAACTTCTCTACCTCTCAAGGTAGGAGCAAGGTTCGCTACACTCTGCCCTCTCCAAACCCCACTGGAGGAAGACACTGGTATCTTGTTATTATAGTTATTCTTTTCAGATTAAGGATTATTATACACTAAATGTAGGTAAGATCAAAACTTATTCATCAAAACTTCTATTAGGATACACATCATTGGTGTAATAGATGCAAAATGACATAATGAATTAGTGGTGTTGACTAGTATGCACGAGGATGCAATTGACAATACCTCTTCAAATATCCATTTGGAGGCACCGGCTTGTTGTAGGAGATGAATATATTTGAATAGCAGACCCATAATGTTTTCAAAATGATCTGGAAATAAAACAATGGACATAAACATCAATATCCCACATAAAGTTCAGGAAAGTTCACACCTTCAGCTTCATCCAAGAAAAACTACTATTAGTGGAAGGGAAAGTAGGGGCTTGGTAACATATTAGTTCAACACAGAAAGAAAAAGTACCTTGACCAGCATCAGTCAAATCAATAGCCACTTTAAAGAAAGAGAACTCATCATTCCACTCTGATTCACCAGCAGATAAACTTGTAGCCCATCCTGTAACAACCAAATAAAAGTACCTTTCTGAATATTAAAATAGTTTGAGAAGAACACTTTCAGGGACTTGAAGAACTAAATAGCATTATCAAGGATAACATGTATCCAATGCAAGATCCAAAACAGTTGACTGAAGAGACAAAATAGACTGGCATTTTAGCATTTTAATAAACACATTGATTTCATCATTCAGGCATATGAGAAACCACATCTTATTATTCATTGATCTGATAAAAATGATTCCCATGAACTGTTATACACATGTTTCTAACAATTGTCCTAAAGATGGTTTAATAAGTAAATATGAAGGGCGTAATAGGAACACATATAGTAACTACCACGTCAGCAACTCAGGGATCGATGAGACAAGTTATAAGGGTACAGGCTGTCATCATATTTGCAAAGTGGCAGATGAACCTTATCATCTAAATTAGAACTTTCTACTGTAAGCATTTTCTTGGACAGAAGAGAGTCCGCCTCAGGGATGCTGGCCAGGGAATCCTAATATTTCGAACATGCTCAGGTTCAATAAATGGATGTGACAAGTTTATACCAATAACATTACATTTCTATTTCCAAATTGCAAGAATGAGGAAGGATGAGTTGAATCCAGGAAAAAAATGAGGTACGAATAAGGTAGAGAAAGGGCATAAAATATTTCAATTGAGAACCCACCCAACTTTTTCAAGACATAAAACAATGATCCTTCTCCTTCATGGCCAATCAAGTGTCCCAGGTACCTACAAGGCCCTTCCTTATAGTGGTGTATGCCTGGGGTTATAGGCCATATGATTTTCAGCTTGTGACCTTGTTTTATTGGAACAGCTCGAACAATAATCTGAGAAAAAAGACATAACCAATAGGATATTAAATGAACAATAAAATAATAAATTCAGGTGAACTATATGGAGAAAACAGATGAGAGCATGAAGGAATTGAAAATCATTGAACAATTAGATCCAGTGTTGAAATTCAACAGCTCAATTGAAAGAAGTCTGTTCAAATACAGTCCACAACAAAAAGAGAAAAAAAAAAAAAAAGGTAACACATTTGTATGTTACTACTTGATACCTGGAGATGTTCCGTGGTGCAAGGCTGACCAGTAAAATGAATTTGATCACGATCTATGTTGCGGATGTCCTGGAATTTACCCCGCACTAACTGCTCAGCTTTATCAAGACTATCTGAATTATAATTATACAGGTAGATTGTTAATTTGGGTCACCAGCAATAGATTTGCAATAATTATCCATGTCTTCTGTTAAAAAAAGATTATCCACACCTTTTGAATAGACGACCAAGTGCATGAGATTGGCTGAATAATTTTCTGAATAAAATTTGAGAAGCTCCTGTCTTGTATCTATGCCTCTTTCTTTTGGTCTTACCTCTAATGTATCCCAGCTGCCTACACACATGATGAGTGATGTGATCATTTCTTTCTCTTGGGGTATGTAAAGTTATAATATGGTCACTTTTCTATGTCAGAGAGTAATAGGACAGTTTGCATTGCAGATATCAGAAACAAAAAAAGTAATAACATCATAGTGGAGAGATCTTTCGCAATATGAGCATGAAGAAAGAATTCAGTATGCTTAACTCAAAACTGAATTCAAGGAAAATATAAGAAAACTAAAAGGACATCCATAGATAAAACTCTGAAATTTAACATTTAAAAGGAGTATGGTTGACACATTAAAAACGTGGCATCAAAAGAGCTCGTATTGCTTTCAAGAGGAATAATGACAAAGGTGTCAATAGCTTGTATTCCAAGGGTGCCGACAGCTTGTATTACTGTGATCAACTCCTCCTGTGGTGTTATGATGTGCTTTTTTCAATCTTGCAGAGAAAACTGCAGGTTTTATTTCATGAAGGAGAAGCTTCCCAATAGGATTTTGTTCAACTTATAGTAAACCAGACATATTTCTACATGTACCGTAGTAGGCAATCAGAAAGCATATATTGAACAATCAAGATCATACCAGATATCATACACATGATAAGGATATGCATCATAGCAAGGTGGGCAAACCTGTGCTGAACTTATGGTATGGATGATTTTTCGCGCTTAGATGTTTTTGAAGCTGCACAGAGTAGTATTTGAAAGTTAAAACTTCTTCAACAAAGAAAACATTTGCAAAAGAATAATCCAGAAAACTGACTTCACGGGACTTTTTTTTCTGGATAAGGAATTTTATTCTATAGCAGCACTAAGATAGTGCTTACAAAATTACAATAGAGCTAGACCAACCACTATTAAAGCTGCAGGGAGCCAATCATATCCAAAATGTCATCATACATGTTAATAGAATTTAGCTTACGAAAAAATAAAGATTTGTAAGCCATGTACTTAGCAAGGAACATATGATCCTTTAATCCATCAAAATGTCTGGAATCCTATCAATCCATTTTAGTACATAATGAGAAGCAGGACTGTTCTCCAGACTAGTCTCTACTCTCTTATCTTATTTATGCTTCGACTCTGCTAGCGGCATTTAAGCTCCCCATTATAGTCCATCCTAAACTAGTTCAGTCAAAGTTGCCAAGTCAGGTAACCATATGGAAACAGATGATTCACTGATTCTGCTGAAGTACAGAAACAGATTATTCACTGATTCTGCTGAAAATTTACAGAACTAACACCTCTTACATACTGTACTCTCTTCTTGCAGAAGTTCTTGAGTTAGGTATGCATTTTTGTAATGCTATCCATCCCATACTATAGCGGTTTGGAGGGGCTTTTGTTCTCCATATTATTTTCCAAGCCAGTGCTTCATTCATAGAATTTGAAACCTCCAGCAATCTATAGCAAGATTTAACAGAGAATCAAGCTGCCTTGGCTGTCCATTGAGAATCTGTCATGTCAACTTGTCAAACAATAGACTAAACTCTATCTATTTTCCAATCGAAAAAAATCCTTTTGAATTGTATATTCCAACTACCTTAGCATCTGCTTTTGCTATATAGCCTTCATTATTTTGCACATTGTAGAATAAATTGGGGGAAATCACCTTCAATGAATAGTTTTCAGCCATTTATCTAACCAAAATCTGACTCTTTTAGCCATTTCCCATTGAGTCTGGAATGATTTTGAAATTCATCTCATATGCCTCTTCTTTGTTTCCGCACAGCAACCCCTATTCAAGCATGTCACCACTTCACACCTGACACCACTGATTCAGTTTAACATCATGAGATTTCCAATCTCTAGATAAGGAAATTCCCGTTATTCTAGTGCTCCTTACTACTTTATTAAGAAATATGTATTGCTCCTTATTCTTTTCTATATCAAGGCGAGAATGCATCTACCTGAAAAAGTTGCCACTTTTAAATTTTTGCCTTGAAAAAATAAATGCAAAAGTCAAGAGGACAAAATCTCCTAAAGAACATAGAAATTCCTACAAAAAGATAAGTGATTTGACAAAGGTTAACAAATTGGAGGGCAAAACTAAGAACCGCTCCTTTTCTTTGTTATTTGGCCAAAAAAAAATTCATGACATTGCTCCAGAAACTTACGTAAGCACCTTGATTGAATCAAGCAGTTTCATTTAGTCCAAAAGCTGGTGAATAATTTCAAATATATTTCTCAACAAAAAATCTCATGGTATGCTTGTATCCTTATCAGACTCTCACCTTTTTTCTGGTTTGGCTTGGTTTTTCTTTTTCTTTTTTTCTTTTTTGGTGTCCCCCTCAAAATTTGGCACCGCTTTGGGACCCGATTAATCCGTATTTGCAATGGGAAGCCCCACTTTGGGAATAAAGTTCACCCTACCAAAGGCAACTCCGCTGCTAGAGCTCAGACCCGAAACCTCATGGTTAATGAAGGAGTAGTACCTCCACTCCATCACAAACTCTTGTGATTTCATCATTATCACATAAAAAAAATCTTCTCAAACTATTATCTCTCTTGAATCCTTTCTTTCGCTTTTATTTCGTAAGCAAATGGGATGGAGATTCTCTAAGAACGAAGTAAGATGAAAGTCATATATACCTGGTTCATTCTCCAAGCATCAGAAAGTAGATTCTTCTGGTGTTCTGTATGGGTAAAAGATATATGTGACAATGAAATCACTATGAACATGCATAGGTAGCAAATCAACAGATATGCAAGAAATCAAGGATATTAACCAGAATCAACAGCTTTAATTTCTCGAGTGGTAGCATCTGCTGACATCAATGGTTTGATAAAAAACTGGGCAAATCTGGAAAAGAAAACCATAAGATTCAAACATAGCATTTTTAAAAATATTAACATGATACTTAAACCACAGAAATTAAGATAGTTTACCTGTCCAATGCTTCTTCAAAACCGTCAGTATTTACTTCAAAATAGTAGTTGGTATCCTCAGAAGATGTAAAAGCATTTGTACTACCACCATTCTATTCAGAGAACAAGAAAGGAACTTGTAAATACAACTATTTTTTCGAATCAATAGGGAAATAAGGAATGTACAAAAGCAATAAGAAACTTATGGAAATAATATATTGCAGAGTTGTTACCTCTGTGATATACTTTGAATAACTATCCTCTTCGGGATACTTCTCACTTGCATAAAACAACATATGCTCTGGCAGTAACAGGAAAATGGCCAAATCAAGAAGTAAAAGATATTAGTTAACAAATTAGCCTAGGAAGGCAACAGAAACCACCAACGAGAGAATCAGAGGTAAGAGTTGCACACTAGCACACTCTTGGCAGTTTCTAAAGCCAATAAAAAGAGATTTTAGTGCTTGCTAGCTTTATACTAATACATATGTTCTATATAGATGATTCATTGTGCAAGTTTGTTTAAATTAACGCAATTGATCATCATTCATCATATTCTAAAATGAACAAGACTATCCTTAAGGGCTATAGATATGCATATGCCTGCACAGAAGGGACAATCAAATAATTAAAAAAAAAGGTTAAAGAATGACAATTAAGAGATACACTATTTTCCTGATAGTAAGATTTACAATGTTTAAACACAAAAGACCATATCATCTACAACTAATTAACAACACTGGACCCTCCTAAACCAATCCAACTATATTGATCCCATCAGCAACTATTACATTTTACTTGCTCAAGTTGGATTCAAAGAACTGATCCTCCACTTGTAACCACGGGCAGAGCTACAGTGCATTACGGGGGATTCGGATGAACCCAGTTGCTTTTACGTACACCTTATATTTATATTAAAAAAGGCTAGTAAATATAAAATATATATATATAACCTGCGAACCCCCACTACACAAAACAGTCATGTGGTTCAGTGGTAAGGATTAGCGTATTAAAGCCCAGCGCAGCCAGATGCGGGTTCGAAATCCACTTATCTCCCAGATTATCTTTTCCTGTTTAGCTGATATGCTTTCTTTTTTAATTAGTTTTTATTTTGAAAAAACAGAGCATAAAATAACACAGAAAAAAAAGCAAAAAATACTTCCTCTCCAAAAATAAAAAAGACACTAATTTCTTTTCACTATTTCACAAACATAATTTCAAAATCAGATTTTCAAATTTGTTAGCTAAGATTCATTACCTTTTAAAAATATATAATCGAATATCGATACTCGTTTCTTAAATTGAGATTATTATACATTATAAAAAGAGGTGAATTTTCTTTCCTTTATACCAATTACACACACCTTAATAGGAGAAAAAGAAGAAGAAAAGATATTTGTAATCTAGGAGTACTTACTTATTTTACATAACAAGAAACAATGGATAATACGGATATGAATGATTCATTGGTTTATCCATTTTTATATCCATATCAAATATGGTTGAGTCAAATATTTCATCCATATTCACTCATTTCATTTTTGACCCGCTTATATTTTATTCAACCCGCCAGTTTGCCACTCCTTTTTTAACCCAAAAACCTTAAATTTTGGCTCAGCCTCTGCTTGTGACACATGGCTAATCCACCGACAAACCATCAGTACTTTACAATAGCATTTCCTGATTCCATTTCATTGCATCCTCCATTTATAAGACATGGCTAATCCACTGACAACCATAGTATTTTTCAATAGCACTTCCTGATACAATTTCATTTCATCTCAACTATTTATAGTTGAGAACATAGTCTTACAAACTAATTTTAGAAGTTCAAAATTTCCCCAAACCTTTTTGAACACAATACAAACTCAAGTAATACTGAACCATGAAACTGACACAAAAATTAGAAATTAGAAATTCATATTAAAATTCTGATTTTTACCCTCAGCCAAGTCAAACAATATTGTTGTTAAGATAACATTCTAGAATGGTATCTAAAATTCAAATCAAATTACAGTAAAACTTCTTTTTTAATGATAAGGAAGCCCGCAACTGCTACACTTTGGGACATGGTAAATCCCGCTCCCGTGCAATAGCTCGCAAATACTAGGCAGGCCCGTGTGACGAAATTAAGGCTAAATATAAGGCAAAACAAGAGACCTAATGAAGCCACATAAAAAAGAACCTTTTTTCAAGAAAGAACTCATACCAAGAAAATGTGCAAGGCCTTCAAGTCCCTCAGGATCACTAAAAGCACCAACTCGCACATTCATTGAAGCTGCACACTGATACAAATACCCACAAAACAAAACAAAAAATGATGAAATTAATACACTTCTGGTGAAGCCACACAGTAATTTTCATGTAAACCCATATCAGAACAAATCAAACACCATCAAACAAATAAATAAAAGCAACTAACTTTATCAATTTCTTCAAATACCCAGCACAAAAAAACATGAGATTGATTCACTTTCAGCATAACCAAATAATTTAAAGCAACCCCACATAAAAAGAACTCAAGAAACATAAAAATACAAAATAAATGAATAGAAGTTACAAACTTTACCAGTTTCTTCAAATACCCAGCACAGAAAAACATGAGATTGATTTATTTTTAGCAAAACCAAACAATTTAAAGGAACCCCACATAAAAAAACTCAAAAAACACAGAGAACTCAAGAAACACATAAAAATACAAAATAAATGAATAAAAGTTACAAACTTTATCAGTTTCTTCAAATACCCAAAACAGAAAAACATGAGATTAATTCATTTTTAGCAAAACCAAACAATTTAAAGCAACCCCACATAATTGAACTCAAAAAAACACAGAAAAAACACAAAATAAATAGGTAAAAGCAACAAACTTTATCAATTTCTTCAAATATCCAAAACAAAAAACATGAGATTGATTCATTTTCAGCAAAACCAAACAATTTAAAGCAACCCCACGTAATAGGAATTCAAAAAACACATGAAAATACAAAATAAATCAATAAAAGTTACAAACTTTATCAGTTTCTGGATCACTGATGAGAAGGATTTCAAGATTATTTTGAAGAACAATTCTTCTGTAATCCCTCTTATCAATTCGAGGCTTCACTATCTCTACTGCCATATTTTCTTCTCTTTTACCAACTGCCATTTGTTCCTGAAATCCCCAAATCCTGATTCGCAAAGAAAGACTCTTTGAGAATGAACTTATATAGTCAATAGGAAGAGCAGCTGCCACTCATAGTTGTACATTTAGCATATTTATTAGTACCTCTTTCAGTTTTGCCTTTTTGTTTAATTTTCTTGTGGTTCGAAATTCAATAATTTTTTATATATTACGTAACATAAAAAAATGTTACTATCTTGTTTTTACTTTTTCTCATATAAAACACAAGTATAATTCATTATAATACTTGGTTTTGAATTATCTTATTTTTTTCATATATCTATCCATCTATCTATATTTATATCTATATACTATATTAAAAGTGTGAAAATCTGTTGTTTGAATTTTTTACCCTTCATTAAAAGACTATGCTTTAGATAAAATCATTTTTTCACAAATTTTCTTTAAATTATTATTTAATTATATTT
>JBCEWC010015443.1:0-13724 GCA_038996855.1 Solanum aculeatissimum
ATTTTACATTCAAAAATAAATATTTAAGTACTAAAAGGTAGATAAATTAGGTTTGGTTAAAAATTAGGTGCTCACACTGACTGACCATGCAGTCCAAGTCCAACAATTCAAGCCAGGTTTTAAAAAAGGTTCGGCGTCAGAGGCAATTAAGACAAGCCAAGTGAAAGATACTTCTATTCGAAGTAGACCATCCTTGCTCGTACCTGAGAAGATGAAGAAGGTTTCAGCTCCACCTCATTTCCTAAAGAAAATAAGTCCAATTTGCCTATCGGGCTTACTGGACTCTTGGAATGCTCATTACGTATTGATTGATGTAATTTTACGAGAAAAATGGGTCGATCCCCTGCAGCGCCAGAAATTGTGGGCTGACACCCCGAAAAACTACCTAAATCGCCTGTTTTCTGTTTCTTGGCCCATAAAATACTACCAGGCATCGTCCGGTGCCGCCGGGCCTGCTAAGACTCTTTACGGGCTTGTTACGGATGGGTTAGTGTAAGTTTTCTGAAAAACAATTGGCTCGAGCCCCGAGCGGTACCAGAAACCATGGGCTAACACCCACGAAAAACTATTGAAATTGCCTATTTTCGGTTTCTTGGCCCATAAAATTCTACCATGCGTCGTTTGGCACCGATGGGCCTATTAGGACTCTTGGCGGGTTCGTTATGGATGGGTTGGTGTAATCTTTGGGGAAAATTAGGCCCGAGCTTCGGGTAGCGCGTGAAACCGTAGGATAACACCTACAAAAAATAGTTGAAATTGCCTTTTTCTAGTTCTTTGACTCATAAAATGCTACCAGACATTTTTTGGCCCCAAAGAGGCCTACTAGGACGCTCGGAGGACTCGTTATGGATGATTTGGTGTAAGTTTTAGAGAAAAATGAGCGCGAGCTCTGATTAGCACCAGAAACCGTAGGCTAACACCCACAAAAAACTATCAAAATTGCCTGTTTTTGATTCCTTAGCCAATAAAATGCTACCAAGTATTGTCCAACACCGCCGGGCCTACTTGGACTCTTGGCGGGCTCTTTACGGATGGATTGGTGTAATTATTTTGGGAAAAATGGACCCGAGCCTCAGGCAATATCAGAAATCGTGGGCTAAAATCCTACCAGGCATCTTCCGACGCCGCCAGGCTACCTAGGACTCTTGGCGGGATCATTATGGACCCCCTCTATGATATTTTGGGAAAGTTAGCCCTGAGCCCCGGGCAGCACCAGAAATCGTGGGCTAACACTCACAAAAACTGTCAAAAATATTTGTTTCCTGTTCCTTGACCCATAAAATCCTATCAGGCGATCTCCAACCCCGCTGGGCCACCTGGGCCTCTTGCCGGGCTGGTTTCGGACCCCCCATGTATGAATTTTTGGGAAAGTTGGCCCTGAACACCAGGAAGCGCCAGAAACCGTAGGCTAACACCCAAGAAAAACTACCAAAATTGCCTATTTCCTATTCCTTGACCCATAAAATCCTACTAGGCGATCTCCAACCCTGCCTGGCCACCTGGGCCTCTTGTCATGCTCGTTATGAACACCTTAGTATAATTTTTTGGGAAAGATGGCCTCGATCCCCGGAAAGTGGTAGGAACCGTGGGCTAACACCCATGAAAAACTATCAAAATTGCCTGTTTCCTATTCCTTGGTACATAAAATCCTACCGGGCGATCTACAACCCTGCCGAGCCACCTAGACCTCTTTTCAGGCTCATGACAGACCCCTCGGTATAAATTTTTGGAAAAGTTGGCCCCGACCCCCGGGTAGCGCCTGGAACCATGGTCGACCACCTACGAAAAACTGCCAAAATCGCCTGTTTCCCGTTCCTTTGCCCAAAAAATTCTACCAGACGATCTGCAACCCCACCAGCCTACCTGGGCCTCTTGATGGATCAATTAGGGGCCCCTCGATATAATATTTTGAGAAAGTTGTCCCTAAGCCCTGGGCAGCGCCAGGAACCGTGGGCTAACACCCATAAAAACTGTCAAAATCACTTATTCCTTGTTCCTTGGCCCATAAAATCCTACCAGGCGATATCCAACCAATATGGGCCACTTGGGCTTCTTGGAGGGCTCGTTATGGACCCATCGGTATATTATTTTGGAAAAGTTGGTCCCAATCCACGGGCAGTGTCAGGAAATGTGGGCTAACACGCACAAATAATTGTCAAAATCGCTTGTTTCTTTACTTTGGACCATAAAATACTACCAGGCGATCTCCAACCTGGTCGAGCCACCTGGGCCTCTTGCCAGGCTCATTACGGACCTCTCAGTATAATGTTTTGGGAAAGCTGGCCCCGAGCCTCGGGTAGCGCCAGGAATTGTGGGTTAACACCCATGAAAAATTCCTGAAATAGCTTCTTTCTAGTTCCTTGGCCTATAAAATCCTACCAGGCCATCTCCAACCCCGCCGGGCCAGCTGAGCCTCTTTCCTGGCTTATTATGGACTTCTCAGTATAATGTTTTGGGAAAGTTAGCCCTGAATCCTGGGTTGCGCCAGGAACCGTGGGCTAACACCCATAAAAAACTGCCCAAACTGCCAGTTTCCATTTCCTTGGCCCATAAAATCCTACCATGCTATCTTCAACCCCGCCGGGAATCCTGGGCCTCTTACGTGGCTCATTATGGAGCCTTCAGTATAATATTTTGGGAAGGTTAACCCCAAGCTGTAGGTAGCGCCAGGAATCGTGGGCTAACACCTACAAAGAACTTTCCAAATTGCCTGTTTCCTGTTCCTTGGCCTATAAAGTCCTACCAGGCCATTTCCAACCCCGCTAGGCCACCTGAGCCTCTTTCTGGATCGTTACGGACCCCTTGTTATAATTTTTTGGAAATGTTGGCCCCGAGCGCTGGGAAGCGCCAGGAATCGTGGGCTAACACCCATGAACAATTGTCCAAATCGCCTATTTCTTGTTCCTTGGCCTATAAAATCCTACCAGACCATCTCTAACCCCGTCGGGCGAGTTGGGCCTCTTTCCTTGCTCGTTACAGACCCCTCATTATACGTTTTTGGGAAGTTGGACCCTAGCCCCAGGCAGGGCCAGGAACCGTGGGCTAACACCCACGAAAAACTGTCTAAATCGCATATTTCCTGTTTCTTGTCCCATAAAGTCCTACCAGGCCATCTCCAACCCTTATGGGTCAGCTAAGCCTTTTTCCTTTCTCGTTATGGACCCCTCGGAATAATATTTTGAGAATGTTGGTCCCTAGTTCCGGGCAGGGCCAGGAACCGTGGGCTAACACCTAGGAAAAACTGTCAAAATCGCTTGTTTCCTATTCTTTGGCCCATAAAATCCTACCAAGTCATCTCTAACCCCGTCGGGTCACCTAAGCCTCTTGCATGGATATTTATGGACACCTCAATATAAGTTTTCAAGAAATTGGGCCCCGAGCCCCGGGCAGCGGCAGGAACCGTGGGCTAACACCCACAAACAACTGCCCAAATTGCCTATTTCAGGTTCCATAGCCCATAAAAATCCTACCAAGCTATCTCCAACCCAGCCGAGGAAGATTAACCTCTTTACAGGCTCGTTAAAGACCTCTTATTCTTCTTTTTCGAGAAAGTTGGCCCCGAGCCCCGGGCAGGGGCAGGAACCGTGGGCTAACACTCACGAAAAACTGCCCAAATTGCATGTTTCCTATTCCTTGTCCCATAAAATCCTACCAGGCCATATCCAACCCCACCAGGACTGCTAGGCCTCTTGCCTGACTTGTTATGGACCCCTTGATATAATATTTTGGGAAAGTTGGCCCCGAGCCCCAGGCTGCGCCAGGAACCGTGGGCTAACACCCATGAAAAACTTCCCAAACCACCTGTTTCCATTTCCTTGGCCCAGAAAATCCTACTAGGTTATCTCCAACCCTGCCGGGAATCCTAGGCCTATTGTGTGGCTCATTACGGACCCCTCAATATAAAAGTTTGAGAAAGTTGGCCCCGAGCCGCAAGCAGCACCAGGAACCGTGGGCTAACACACACAAAAAACTTCCCAAATTGCCGGTTTCTTGTTCCTTGGCCCATAAAATCCTACTAGGCCATTTCCAACCCCACTGAGATAGCTGGGCATCTTTCCTGGATCATTACGGACTCCTCGGTATAATATTTCAAAAAGTTAGCCCCGAGCCCCAGGCAACTCCAGGAACTGTGGGCTAACACCCACGAGAAACTGCCCAAATTGCTATTTTCCTGTTCCTTGGCCCATAAAATCCTACCAGGCCATCTACAACCCCATCGGGACAGCTAGGCCTCTTGTCTGGCTTGTTATGGAACCCTCGGTATAATATTTAGGGAATGTTGGCCCCAAGCCCCGGGTAGTGCTAGGAACCATGGGCTAACACCCACGAAAAACAGCCCAAATTGCAAGTTTCCTGTTCCTTGGCCCATAAAATCCTACCAGGCCATATCCAACCCCGGCGAGTCACCTGGGTCTCTTGCCTAGTTCTTTACGTACACCTAGATATAATTTTTTGGGAAAGTTGGCCCGAGCCCCAGGAAGTGCCAGGAACCATGGGAAAACACCCATAAAAAACTGCCCAAATCGCATGTTTCCTTTTTCTTGGCCCAAAAAATCTAACAGGCCATCTCCAACCCCGCTGGGCAACCTTGTCCTCTTTATTGGCTCGTTACGGACCCTTTTGTATAATTTTTCGAGAATGTTGGCCCTGAGCCCCGGGCAGCGCCAGGAACCGTGGGCTAACACCCACGAAAAATTGCCCAAATTACCTGTTTCTTGTTCCTTGGCCCATAAAATCCTACCAGGCCATCTCTAACCCCACCGGACCACTTGGGTCTCTTGCATGGCTTGTTACGGACCCCTTGGTATAATTTTTTGGGAAAGTTTTTACCGAGCCCCGGGCAGCGCCAGGAACCATGGGCTAACACCCACGAACAAGTGCCCAAATTGGCAGTTTTATGTTCCTTGGCCCATAAAATCCTACCAAGCCATCTCCAACCTCGTCGGGTAACTTGGACCTCATGTATGGCTCATCATGGATCCTTCGGTATAATATTTTGAGAAATTTGGCCCCAAGCCCCAGGCAGCGCTAGAAACCGTGGACTAATACCCACAAAAAAATTACCTAAATCGCCTATTTACTGTTCCTTGGCCCATAAAATCCTACCAGGACATATACAACCTCACCGAGGCACTTGGGCCTCTTGCCTGGATTGTTACGGATGCTTCAGTATAATGTTTCTTGAAATTTGTCCCCGAGCCCCGAGGAGCGCAAGGAACCGTAGGCTAACACCCACGAAAAACTACCCAAATTGCCTATTTTCTGTTCCTTGGCTCATAAAATCCTAATAGGCCATCTCCAATCCCGTCAGGCCACCTGGGCCTCTTGCCTTGCTCATTAAGGATCCCTCGATATAAATGTTCAGGAAAGTTGGCCCCAAGCTCTATGCAGCGCTAGGAACCGTGGGCTAATACCCATAAAATATTGTCAAAATTGCCTGTTTCCTGTTACCTTTCCCATAAAATCCTACTAGGTCATCTCGAACCCTGCCTGTCCACCTGGGCCTATTGCGTGGCTCGTTAAGGATGCCTCGGTATATTCTTTTGGGAAAGATGTCCCTGAGCCTTGGGTAGCGCCAGGAACCGAGGGCTAACACCCACAAAAAATTACCTAAATTGTCTGTTTCTCGTTCCTTGGCCCATAAAATCTTACCAGGCCATCTCCAACCCCCCGGACTACCTGGGACTCTTTCATGGCTCATTACGGAGCCCTTGGTATAATATATTGGTAAAGTTGGCCCTGAGCCTCGGGCAGCGCTAGGAACCGTGGGCTAACACCCACAAAAAACTACCCAAATCATCTATTTCCTGATCCTTGGCTCATAAAATCCTACCAGGAAATCTCCAACCCCATCGGGCCACCTAGGTCTCTTGCCTGGCTTGTTACGGACCCCTTGGTATGATACTTTGGAAGAGTGTACCCCGAGCCCCGGGCAGCGCTAGGAACCGTGGGCTAACACCCATGAAAAACTACCCAAATCCCCTAGTTCCTATTCTTTGGCCCATAAAATCCTACCAGGACATTTTCAATGGCGTTGGGCCACCTGGGCCACTTGCCTGGTTTGTTACGGACCCCTTAATATAATTTTATGTGAATGTTGGCCCCGAGCCCCAGGCAGCGCCAAGTACCGTACACTAACACCTACGAAAAATTGCCAAACTTGTCTATTTCCTGTTCCTTAGCTCATAAAATCCTACTAGGCTATCTCCAACCCCGCCGGGCCACCTGGGAATCTTTTCTAGATTGTTATGGAACCGTCGGTATAATATTTTAGTAACGTTGGCCCCGATCCCCGGGTAGCGCTAAGAACCTTGGGCTAACACCCTAAAAAACTGCCCAAATTGCCTATGTTTTGTTCCTTGGCCCATAAAATCCTACCATACTATCTCTAACACCACCGGGCCAACTGGGCTTAGTTCCTGGCTCGTTACTGACCCCTAGGTATATTTATTTTTGTAAAATTGGCAACACCAAGAACCATGGGCTAACACCAATGAAAAACTACCCAAGTCGCTTGTTTTTTGTTCCTTGGCCCATAAAATCCTACCAGACCATCTCCAACCCCGCTGGGACACCAAGTCTTTTTTCCTGGCTCGTTATGGACACCTCGGTATAAGCTTTCTTGAAAGTAGGCCCTAAGCTCTGGGCAGTGCAAGGAACCGTGGGCTAACACTAAAAAAAAACTGCCCAAATAGTCTATTTCATGTTCCTTGGCCCA
Source organism: Solanum aculeatissimum (assembly GCA_038996855.1). Classification (NCBI taxonomy): domain Eukaryota; kingdom Viridiplantae; phylum Streptophyta; class Magnoliopsida; order Solanales; family Solanaceae; genus Solanum; species Solanum aculeatissimum. Next base: position 6,719 of record JBCEWC010015443.1, read on the forward strand.
TAAAATCCTACCAGGCCATCTCCAAACCCACTGGGACACTTGGGCCTCTTTCCTTGATCATTACGGACCCCAAGATATAACTTTTCGGGAAACCTAGCCCCAAGCAACTCCAGGAACCATGGGAAAACACCCACGAAAAACTTCCCAAATCGCATATTTCCTATTCCTTAGTCAATAAAATCCTACCAGGCTATCTCCAACTTCCCCGTGCCACCTAGGCATCTTTCCTGGTCAGACCCTTTGTTATAAGTTTTTGGGATTTTTGCCCCAAGCCACAGGCAACACAAGGAACCCTGGGCTAATACCCATGAAAAATTACCCAAAATCGCCTGTTTCCTGGTCCTTGAATGATAAAATCCTACCAGGCCATTTCCAACCCCGCCGAGCCACCTGGGCCTCTTACCTGGATTGTTATGGACCCATTGGTATAATTTTTCACGAAAGTTGGCCCCGAGCCCCGGGCAGCGCTAGGAACCGAGGGCTAACACCCATGAAAAATATCCCAAATCACTTGTTTTCTATTCCTTGGCCCATAAAATCCTACCAGGCCATCTCCAACCCCACCGAGCCACCTGGGCCTCTTGCCGGCTTGTTATGGACCCCTCGGTATAATATTTTTGGAAAGTTAACCCCAAGCCCCGAGCAGCTCCAGGAACCATGGGCTAACACCCATGAGAAACTACCCAAATTGCCTAATTCTTGTTCCTTGGCCCATAAAATTCTACCAAGCCATCTCCAATCCCATAAGACCACCTGGGCCTCTTGCCTGTCTCTTTAAGAACCCATCGATATAAATTTTTGGTAAAGTTGGCCTCAAGACCCGGGAAGCGCCTGGAACCGTGGTAAAGTTGGCCTCAAGACTCACGAAAAATTGCTAAAATTGCTTGTTTCCTGTTCCTTGGCCCATAAAATCCCACCAGGGAATCTCCAATACCGTCGGACCACCTGGGATCTTACATGACTCATTAAGGACACATTTGTATAAGTTTTCTGAAAAGTTGGCCTCGAGCACCGGGCAGCACCAAGAACCGTGGGCTAACACCCATAAAAAATGGCCAAAATCGCTTGTGTCTTGTTCCTTGGCCAGCAAAATCCTACCAGGCTATCTCCAACCTCGCCAAGAAACCTAGGCTTCTTGTGTGGCTTGTTATGGACCCCTCGGCATAATTTTTTGAAAAATATATCCTCGAGCCCCGTACAATGCTTTGAACCGTGGGCTATCACCCACGAAAAGCTATCCAAATCACATTTTTCATGTTCCTTGTCTCATAAAATCCTAAATGGCAATCTCCTACCACACCGAGCCAACTAGGCCTCTTTCTTGGCTCATTATGGACCCCTCAGTATAATATTTTGGGAAAGCTGGCCCCGAGCCTTAGAAAGCATCAGAAACTGTGGGCTGACACCCAAAATAAATTGCCAAAATTTTTTATTTCCTATTTCTTTGCCCATAAAATCCTACCAGGACATCTCTAACTTTGTTGCGCAAGCTGGGCCTCTTGCCTGGCTCGTTACGGACCCCTCAATATAATTTATCAAGAAAGTTGGCCCCGAGCCTTGGGCAACGCCAGGAACCGTGGGCTAACACCCATGAATAATTTCCAAAATTGCATATTTCATGATCCTTGGCCTATAAAATCCTCCTAGACCATCTACAACCCCATCGGGCCACCTGGGCCTCTTACATTGCTTGTTAAGGACCCCTCAGTATTACATTTTGGAAAGTTGGCACCGAGCCCCAGGCAACGCCAGGAAGAGGGGCTAACACCAATGAAAAATTGTCCAAATCGCTTGTATCCTGTTCCTTGGCCCATAAAATCCTACCAGGCCACCTCCAACCCCGCCGAGCCACCTGCGCCTCTTTCTTGGATTGTTACAGAACCCTCAGTATAATTTTTATGGATAGTTGGCCCCAGGAAATGCCAGTAACCGTGGGTTAACACCCACAAAAAACTGCCAAAATCATCTATTTCTTGTTCCTTGACCCATAAAATACTACTAGGCCATATCTAACCCCAGAGGGCCACCTGGGCCTCTTGCCTGACTCATTACAGGCCTCTCGATATTATGTTTTGGGAAAATTAACCCCGAGCAGCGCCAGGAATCGTGGGCTAACACCCATGAAAAATTACCCAAATCACCTGTTTCTGGTTTCTTGACTCATAAATTTCTACCAGGACATATACACCCCTGGCGGGACACCTGGGCCTCTTTCTTGGCTCATTACATACCCCTCGGTATAAGTTTTTTGAAAGTTTGCCCCGAGCCCCAGGCAGCCAGACGAGCCTGAATGTCCTATTGTAAGGCGGACGGGCCTTAATATAATAACATGAATGATAGCAGAATTTGAATATTTAAAATGATTACTTGATTTGTAGAGGCCCAAATAATAACTTGATCCAAATAGTAGCTCTTTCAGCCAGATCTAACAGTAGGCCCAGATTTTATTTATTCCTGCATTCAAAGAAAAACGTGAACTTTGAAAGGCGAGATTAGGTCATACCTTTGTTGTTTTTGATCTCATGAAGCTTGAAAGTGCACTTTATTGTGATGAATTTTTTGAGAATTTCTCAAAAGTTTCTGCCCAAGTTTAGAGTATTTTCCCTTTTTCTGTGTTAAGGATGTTGTATACTCATGAATTTTTGAGAGACCTCAAAAATTCTGCCCCAGTTTGACTTGTGATATCTTTATATTCCTGCTTCACTCAAATAAACTTGTCATCTAAAAAGGAAGCGATTGTCTAGTATTCGAACATTAATGCTTGATTTTGGATCTGCAGGTCAATTGTGTCTAGAAGTTGGATCAATCAACTCTAGATTCGATTCGAAGGATTAGATTGAATTGGCTATAGGGGAAAAAGAAAAAATTTATTGATAAAGATCGGACCCAATATTGGGCTGCCTACGTATTCAAAAGGAAATCAGGTCTAACGTAGTTCAGGGATACAAGAGAAAGGAACGAAATGAAAGATAAAGTAGATAGGGAGTAAGCAACATTTCTTCATCAAATACTTTGACATGATTTGCGCTTCTTTGACAAATGTCTTGTAGGATTGCCTTGAACAATAACAACGTTCATTGTAGTTGAGTCGCAATTGTTGTTTAGTGACCCTTGTATCACTATCACCTTTCCTTGTTCAATCAAATTTTGAATTTTATTCCTCAGTGCTTGGCATTCCTCAGTGTCATGACCTTGAATATTTGAGTGGTACAAACAATTCTTAGAGAGATCAAAAGCTGAAGATGAGTGTGCAGGAATCCATCCTTTTCTTGGTTTCAAAAGCCCTTAAGTCCATAATCTTTGAAAAATACTAGTCAATGTCCACTTAAGGGAGTAAAGGTACGAGGCCTCCTTACCTTAGAATGTGTTTGATAAACTTTTGAGAAACTTTTATAAGAGTCAGACGGTGCAAGAGAAGCTTGTGGATTGAGAGGTTTGGGGCGCACACCAAAAATGGCTTGAACTTGTTCAATATCTTGGTTGTTGTGCTTTTGAGGCATAGAGGTTGAAGCATCCTTGTTCCTATCATTTAATGCTTGAATAGAAGTTTCTTCATCAGAAATTCTTCTTGTCTGTATGTCATATTCTAATTCTTTTCCAACTCGAATCAGACTGTCGAAAGTTTGTATGCTTGTGAAAAACAAAGTCTTATAATATATGTCATTAAGTGATCTAATGAAAGTTTGGACTAACTCCTCTTCATACGGTAGGTGACGTATTTTAGAAGCTTCTAATCTCCATCGTGTGACATATTCTTCAAAAGATTCATGAGGCATTTTCTTTACCTCGAGCAAATCTAGCATTTTAGGATCATTTCTTATGTTGAATTTGTATTGCTCTACAAATTCTCGGGCCATATCTTCCCATCCAAACCACTTGTCAAAATCTTGTTTGACATACCAAGCAAAAGCTATTCCAGACAAACTCCGAATAAATAATCTCATTAAGAGAGCTTCATTATATTTTATACCCACTAATATGCTACAATAATCCTTGAGGTGTGCAATTGGATCTCCACGTTCGTCAAACATGTTGAATTTTGAAACTTTGAATCCTAAGGGTAATTCAACTCTTGGATGCAGGTATAACTTCTCGTACCTTAAGTCGTGGACACTTTTTGAGCATAACTTCTCATTCACCCTTTTTTCCAAATCAAGAATCCTTTGTTGTAGTGTATTCAAGTTGAATTTTTCTGTTTCATCAAAATGAATGTCTGTTGTAGGTATTGATCGAGGGAGAGTGCGAGCAAGAATGGAATGAGGAGAGAGAGTCCACAAGGTAATTTGGATTGGATGAGAAGAGGGATGATTGGTATTCTTGCAGATATTGAGCTGGTTTGACATAATGCAGATCCTCAATCAAGTCAACGTTCAAATATTAGACAACCTTTAAGCAAAATGAAATAAGACACATACAAAAGTTAATATATGATATAAGTAAGTAAACACCAATAACAACTATACAATTAAGTCAGAAAAAAAATTATTAATGTCAATCTAAGCACATATAAAATGAATGACAATGACATCCTTTTTTTTTAATAAAAATAATTGATAACAAACTTAATAAAAGGTAAGACGCTAAATTAAGAGAGAGTAAAAAGAAGCATTTACAATCAAATTAAATAGACAAATAACCGTCCTAAATGCACAAAACCTCATCGAGCCCGAGATAGGCCTAAGACGACAAATAAGTGATCACAATAATAAATCCAAACCATATTGATATTATTTGGAGTTTAGAGTTAGCCAAGTAATAAAAGAAATAACAAATAATTGAAAACTTGTTTTATTGATAATGATTACAACTATTACAATTTGAATGACATAAATAGAAATTTAAAGAGATTGGATAATCCTAATCTTGAATTTCTCCAAAATCATTGGTTGAACCCCCATGAACCTGCAAAACAAAGATAACAAATAGATTTTCTAAACTCTGATTAATATAATATGGCTTGGATTAATTTATCGTGATCACATTGACACATAATATGCAATTTTGTCTAAAGGGTGATTGGACCCTATAGACGTAAATAGGGTGGCTACTATTATTGTAGATTGACCCTGTGGGTCAAACTACCTAGGGCTTATGCATGCATGACTTAGTTTCAGGGATGGATAAAGCTCTAACTTAATTTTCTACAGAGTGGGTTAGACACGGACGGAGGGTGATCCTATGTGAGAAGCACGTGGTTCAACGGTGGTAAGACCATCCACCATTCACCACGCAAGCGCTTACTCTCTAAAATTTAGTTTTGAAAGGAAGCGGGAGATGTGCAAAGGCACAACATCAACCTTAAAAAAAAGGAGGGTCCCAAGTGGGGGAAGATATGAACGGAATGACAGTTTTATAAGCGGTAACAGTTAGCATATAAATAGTAATAAGGAATTACGGGGGTAGGGACTTTGGGAGTTAAAGCAATAATATAAACAAATAAAGGGGAAAGGGGAAGAGGAAATGAAAGAAGTTAGTAAGAAAGAAAATAATAATAAATAAAGCAAGTAAATCAGTTAAAGAGAAAGGAATATTAAGACCCACATAGAAATAGAAACACGTAATGGTTAGAACCTAGAGTCCCCAGCGGAGTTGTCATTCTGTCGCGCCCCATTTTTCCTCGCGGAAAAGGGAACCTGGACGACGTCGTGGCAACGACTCATTGGACTTTTAATTTTTAGTGGTCCTAGACTTAAATAAAATTTAGGTTTTCTAATTAGACACATATCAATCAAAACAAATAAAACGAACAATTAGCATTCAAAGTCCCAAATATGCCTCTAATTGACATGCTTGAAAACACATATAGGTAGTGCAATATTGTGCCATGCTGAGTGTTTGTGCAAAATAACATTTTCAAAACTTAACAATTTTTTTTTCTTTTAAAACATTAACATATTGAGAAATGCTTAAAGGTGATTTTTAGATAGAGTAATATATATATATATATATATATATAAGATTGTTTAAAAAATGTTTAAAATTCAATGAAAGTCCTATAGGCATGATCTCTATATGATAAACATTCTAAAATATTCAAATTTTCTAACTTAAAATGACAAAAATATTTATAATATCCTAGGAACATGATTTCTAGCCACATGCAAAACTTCATTATCAATTCTATAGACATAAATTCCAAATAAATATGTGGAATTCTATAGGCATGACTTCCGTAGAAAAAGACTTTCTAAAATGACCGTTAAGTCCTATAAGATTTATTTCCTACAATATATTTCACGAATCTATGGGCGTGAGAACTATATATTAAGATTGTTTTTTAAAAACAATATTAAAGGCTTATTGGCATAGTGATATAAATTTATTTACGAGAAAAACTTATAGACAAGTATTACAAATTTTTATTTTAAATTATGATATAACTTTTATAATAATCAAAGAAAAAGAATGTGTATAAAAATATTGAAACTTTAATTAGAATCTAAATACAAAATTTTATGTATTTTAAATCGAAAGGTTAACCTAACACAAAAACATTATTAGAAGTAAATTAAATGATTTAATTGATTTTAAAAGAAAAATTTACCCATAATAAGAAAATCACAAAAAAGGTACATTGCTAACTTTATGCAAATTTTTGTTTGTTGAAAATAGTTATGATTAAGAAAAATTCATCTAAACATGTTTTTTTAAAAAATACTTTCGAGAAGGGAATCACAATTCAACAATTCTAAGCATGATAACTACTAACAAATTAAACCACATAAGCATGCTTTTCAAACACACATAGATGATAGCAAAGTGCATAAAATAAACAAGTAGCACATATAGTTCCCTCCCCCTAGTCCCAATTTTGTTATTATTATATAGTTACAATATATTACAAGCCAAAATAAAATAACCATTAAAGAAACGACAATATAAAGAAAGACAAAAATAAAACTAATAATAACAAAAAGTCATCCGAATCTCATCTCATGCGAACTCTTCATCCCAAACGGGCTAGAAGATCCTGCTAAAACACGAACAAAAACTAAAAGAAACATTA
>JBCEWC010015444.1:0-13721 GCA_038996855.1 Solanum aculeatissimum
TGTAAGGATATGAAATATGAATGAAATTTTCTGCTGAATCTTCCTTTTTTACTCTCAAAGCTTTCTAAAGTCTAACAACATTTACCTAATAAGCAGACACTTGAATTGTGCATGATACAGGAAAAAAGCTATTGCTTTTCTACAAGTTCCTTCAGATTTCTTGAATTCAAGAAAAATAATACATACACTACTGGCTTCATGTCTTGTCTCTCAACCTTTCATAAATATACTTGAAGTGTCATGCAAATGGAAAGATGATCGAGTTAATAATAGTGTGTCATGACATAAAATTATTTTTAAAGCACCACTTTCAGACAAGAGAATCTTACATCTAATTGCGTGACCCCAAGCTTCACTTCTTTTTTCGTTGTTCTTATACCTCGCCCTATTCTCCCTTTGTACTCCTTGTCTATGCTTTCCACTAACGTCGCGTAAGCAGCTTCTTGGCTTTCACCTTTCCTTGGACCTCACTGTTCCACCACTAATCCCTTTTATGCTCGTCTGGGCAACTCCTCGAGACCCTTAACACCTCTGTAGCTGGTTCCCTAATGCAGTCAACCATCCTACCCTACATACTAATTTATGCCCCCACTACTCCCCCAAATCCCCATAGCAATCAACTTTTCTCTAATCACCAGGGGTTTGACTCCAGTCAAGCCTCCCTATTTAATCCTTGACTGATCATATGCAATTCTCTTCTTCTTCCTCTTGATGTCTAAATCCTTGACTGATAAGGGTATATTCGAGGGCCGGAAGGTTATAGATTTTCTGTCGGAATAACCTTCCGGCCGTTGATGTCACCATTTGTTCTTAAGGATGTCCGTTTCAAAGAATCTTTTACCTACTATAAGTCGAGGTGTAAGTCTCATGACATGTCGTGTATGCACCATAAATCTTTAAATTTTATTATTAATAAAACATAGCATATAACAAAAATAATAAAACATCAAAAATTAAAACAATTTTTAAAAAGTTAGAAACAATTTTCGAAATTTTAGGAAAGAAAATTCTACGCACTATTATAAGAAAATACAATACTAAAATTTATTATGAAATATAAATCAATTTGAAGCACCTTAACAATCCAAACAGGTGTTGTCAAACCACACATTATACACAAAAATTACTCTAATTAATAGTCTACTCTTTTTCATACAAAGGTGTGACCTGATGATTAATAAAGTGGTTGTAAATCATGAGGTCTCAAATCCAAATCACAAACATAGACAAAACAAATACTACATAATTTCTTCTTAATTTTCCTAACCTTGGTGGACAAAGTTAAAATTAATCAAGTGTGCGCAAATTTGTCGGATACTACTGTTATTATTTTCTTTTAAAATAAAAAAGATAAGATAAGGTGTATTTTTATAAGATAAAGTGTATTTTTAGTTTTGGTGATTGTCAAAACTACCATCAATTTGATGACTACTGATGCTTCCAAACAATTACCAGTAACCTCTCCAGAAGAAACCAGCTGAGTGGTGAAATTCTTGCACACCTTGTGAAAACTACAAAAGCCAGAGAGAGCTCGGATCTCATTCGTTCAATCCTCTAAGACTTCTTCTAAGTAGAACATACCATATTGTATTCGTAGGAAAAAGACAGGAACAACAATGTTGCATGTTAGTATAAGAAAAGAAAAATTAGTTTCCCTTAGATTGAGGTTATATCAAAAATATATTTGTATCTTTTTTCCCCTGGACTCATGGTACGTGCTATAAAAATTGTCCATGTTACTATTTAACATTTGGGTTCGCCTAATACTAGAGACGACGACATTTCTTCACCGTAGGTACCACATCCACAAGTTCATGACTCTTGTCTTGCCATCTATTAATTCATCAACTAAGTATAATATAATTCATCAAAAAAAGTCTGCCAACCCAACGACTCACCGATGTGATTGACAAGAAACAGGGCATGCAACGTGACAGGAGTTCACCAAGTCTAAGAAAGCGTCAGTCATCCATCAAGAAGAGGGCTTCATCTAATCACTCTAAACTAATCTGAATTTGTAACTCGTGAAATCGTCAAATCTAGATTTAAAAAGTGACAAGCAAAAGACAAGTTGATTCAATAAAGGGAAAAGGAATAGCCTGACCTGATTCTTATTTGTTTTTCTAGGCTGTATAAAGTACAACACATGTAAATTACAGACAAACGGACAATAATACAATAGATCCGCAGAAAATGGTGGAAGTACATTCGTAAAGAAATCCAATCGTTAGAATCATTCACTAAAGTGAGTAGTATGTCAATAATAATTTAAAAGCCCTTAATCATCAAAACCTCGAGGGTTATTTGGTAGCTGATTTGGAGATAAATTATGCAAATATATCATGCACAAGTAACGCTATATTTAGTACGTAATTGGTTAGGAATAAGCTAATTATGCATATATTATGTATAATATACCTACATTATTGATACTAATATAAGTGTAACCAAGCACCAAACGACCCCTAACAGCTAAATAATCAAGTTCTTTCACCAATGAAATTAAAAAGGACTATTTTTTTCAAAATGAAAAAAATAATAATAATAAAGTTAGAATCCTGACAAACTATAACTAAGATATCATTAGCAGATGAAAATATGAAGTTAGACAATTCCCAAAAGCCAAGTTAAGAGTGGATCTCACCCTCTCACTTTGTCCAACAAACATGCGACTTTAGGGTTGAAATATTCTCAAACTTCACAACTGAAATCAACGTTAATTGAAGAATTCAGAAGGTCAATAAGACTATTGAAGAAATTATGCACATGATTCCCGTTAAAACTGATAAAGATAAAATGGAGAGCTGGGCATCCAATGCACTTTAGGGCGCACAGTCAAACACTTGGGCATAGACCTCATGAGACATGCATCTCCAAGTGTCTCCCAAGTGTGCCCAAATGTGTCTCAACGCATTTTCTGCTACCACTTCTTGCACCAAGAAGACCTTTTAAAGCCCTTATACCAGCACAAACATGAAGATCATCACCTCCTAAAATGCACAAGCAAAGATGTTCAATGTACAACATCCCTCGATAACTAACAACTATGGTATCTAATATCCATGACTGCTAAACTTAACACTTCTTAACAAAGCTAAATATCACATCTCTTATAAATATACTTCTAAAATACACTAAATTTCAGCTCCCAAATCTAAGCTGAGGAACTGAAACTATTGATACATTGGAAGGATCATTCATCTCTGATCTGTAAAAAATTATAATCTTCACTTATCAGAGAGCTTCATTCACTGTCCTCGTTATCATCTGCACGGAAAAGGCTGTTTTAGAAACGAGAAATATTTGTATGATGAATTATGCAAATGATCAACAATCAGGTGGAAAACAGGTGCAAAAATTAGTATACCAAAATAGTTGTGTTTCCACTAGATTATACTTCATCTTATTCTAGTTACACACAAATTTCTAAGTGATTTAGCTTTACGCCAATGAGCCAGAGAACTGGTACTACTTGATTGGGGTACTGCCAACATATGCTGACAAGGAGGATGAGGAATATTGCTGTTATGGAACTTCAACCAAAGAAAAGAGGAAAATTACTGTTACTGCAGAACAAAAGCATGCCTCACTAAAGCAGAGTTAGGAGCCATGGAGAAGATAAACGGGACAACGCAGTGGAAACCCAACTGAACAAGAAGGTTAATGCCTAAAAGGTAAAAGTATCTCAAATCAGCAAACCACCACTGTAGAATATATATGCTAACAAATACTCCCTCCGTCCCATTTTATGAGTTAGTTTGACTTGGCACGGAGTTTAAGAAAGAAAGACTTTTGAATTGAATGGTCTAAAATAAGTGATAGATGTTTGTGTGGCTGTAAATCATTTCATTAAGAGTAATAGATATTTTAAAGTTAAATTGTAACTAAATATAGAATGTGTCATTCTTTCTGGGACTAACTAAAGAGGAAAGTGAGTCATATAAAGTGGAGTATAATATTACCTTCATTGAACTCCTCACTCTGACTGCTCTCATCATCTTCATTATCATCATCGTCTTTGTCTTCATCACTTGCATCATCGCCGTTGCTATCACCATCCTTGTCATCATTCTTATCGTTTTTCGGAGGTGACTTGGGTCTTGGAGGAGCCACAAAGCTGGTCGTTGATCTCCTTCGTGTATTTGAAACAATGTTGCTTAAGTCAATGCCTTCCAGTTCTTTCGCTGTTTCCTTTCTCTTTTTGACTTCTCTGATTTCTGCGAAACCAGAAGTGACATCAACATAAAGTTACACTAGACAACTTTCCCGTATATGTACCTATAAAACTACACTTTTAACACTTCCCAACTACACAAGAATTAATAATGACATATCCAGTATAATCCCATAAGTGGGGTCTGGGGACCTTACCCCTACCTTTGTGGTGGTAGAGAGGTTGTTTCCGATAGACCCTTGGCTCAAAAGAAAGGAAAACAAGAAAAATGACATTACACGAGCAAAATACAAAGCAACTAAAATGAAAAAAAAGACAGGCTAGAAAGGAAAAACATAACAGCAGTAAAGTGGCAAGATTGACAACCAAAAAAGCAACATGTAATAATGGACAAAGTAGAAAATACAAAGCAAGTACTAAACAGAAATAATATTAATAAGGATAAAAGGAAAAAAGAAGACTAGCACCCTATCTCCCACACAAAGGTGCTACAACGCTCGGCTACCTACTAACCTTATATCCGGGTCCATAAACTCCAAAACCTTCTCATGTCCTCAGTAAGTCGGAGGTGTGTAATGTCCTGCCGAATCAGCTCCCCTAAATACCTATTCAGCCTGTCTCTACCTCTTCTGACACCCACTATGGTCAACCTCTTACACCTCCTTTTCAGGTGCCCCAACAATCTCAGCCTCACTTCCCTTATCTTATCTTCTACGGAAGTCAATCCCACCTTGTCCCAAATAGCTTCGTTTCTAATCATCTCTCCTAGTAAGCCCACACATCATTTGAGCATCCTCATTTCTACTACCTTTATCTTCTTAATCTATGTGTTCTAGCCAACACTCAGACTCACACAATAATGCAGGTCTAACCACCGGTTTGTAGAATTTACCCTTAAGTCTTGGTGACACATTCTTATCACACATGACCTAGGAAGTGAGCCTACATTTCACCAACCCCACTGTAATATGGTGTGCGACATCGCCAATCTCTCCCCATTACCTTGTTTTTTTTTGTTTTTTTTTTTTTGAGAATTGGTAATCTGTATTCTCGGCATTAAGGATATGCTGAAAACATTCAAAAAGTTATCAACAGAGAAACTATAGACCAAAGATTAATTACGGAGAACCTGAAAAATCTACTAATTGGACTTCATCCTCCACATTTTCTAGCTTACACCAAAAAAGAAAATTTACAATAAAATTCCACTTCATCTTCTACAAAGTGTTGAATCTGTCCTCAAAACATCTCCCATTTATTTTCTTCCATATTGTCCACCAAGTATATGATGGAACTGCTCTCCACCAAATACTTGATCTTCTGCAAAGTGTTAAATTTACCCCCTCCCTTGATCCAACAGCTTAGAAGGTTGGTGAGTGTTCTGGCATAGTCTAGTTGTTATCTGTGAGGCTAAAAAAGAATGACCACAATTGGGTTATCACTTTACAATGCAGGAACATATGACTGTTTGTCTCTGTAGTCTCATTACAAAGAAAGCATCTAGATGCTAATTGAATTCCCCACTTCTGTAGGATTTCATGAGGCAAGCTGTTCTAGCCACTAACAAAGTAAAACATTTAATTTTGGAAGGGACCATATATTACCCCACCTTTGACCACGGACATGCCTTGCTACCTAGTTTCCCCAAAACCTTCAATTTATCCACTCTATTGACATAGAACCTCCCATCACTGCTATGTTTCCAGCTGATAGCATCTGTGACTGTAGAAGTGCCTTCGAATTTATCAACTTCCTTCAGAAAACCAACCACCCTGTCAATCTCCTAGTCATTCAAGTTCCTTCTGAAACAAATATTCCACCCTTGAGGAGTCCAACAATCTGCCACAGTGGCTTCAGGGTTGCTGCATATCGAAATGTCAGAGAAAGTGGACATTAGAGGTTCTTGCAATTCCATGGTTCCTACCCAAACATAGTTTTTGATCCATCACCCATGTGGACAACATATTTGGTAAAGCTAATGCATAAGTTTCTGATAGTCCTCCAAATTGATACACGATAAGTGTTGACCACTTCACCAGTGCACCATTGACTTGACTCTCCATATTTTCCACTATCACCTCCTTCCACAGTGCTTGGTCTTCATTGGCATATCTCTATAATTACTTGATCAAAAGGTAACTATTGTGAGATTTCAGATTTCTGATACCAAGACCCCCTACTTTCTTCTCAAGTTGAACAACATTCTAGTTCACCAAATGAAAGCCTTTATCCTCCTTGTTTCCATTTCATAGAAAATTCCTTCTAAGCTTGCCAAGTTTATCCATCACCCAGCTGGAATTGGAAACATAGACATCACATAACTAGGTAGAGAATCTAGTACTGCATTTATCAGAATCAGTCTAGCCCTCAGGGTTAGGTACTATGATTTCCACTTTGAAAGTTTTATTTTTGTCTTCTCTATAATCCCATCCTAGATAGTCAGCTCCTTGTGCTTACAACCCAAAGGCATACCTAAGTAGATGGTTGGGAATTGTTCAATCCTGCACTCAAAATTCTGGCCAGCCCTCCATCTGAGCCACTCTTTAATAGGGAAAATACTGTTCTACCTTCAATTGACACTTAATTCAGATATAGCCTCAAAAATTAGCAGAATCATTCTTATAAAGCTGACATGTCCTGCATCTTGATCAAAGAAGATAACTGAGTTAATTTTTCACATTTACTCCCTGTGTGTTGCCTAACTAGAACCCTTTATCCATTTCTTCTGCATTGTTGTTCTTACCATGGCATTGAGTCCTTCCATGGCTATGATGAAGAGGATAGGTGATAGAGGATCACTTTGTCTAGTTCTCTTTTAGTGGGGAAAAATTCACACAGGTTCTCTGGAACCTGACGGTTTTCATACAAAAGCTCATCCACTTCAGTCACCTAACACCAAACCCTATCTGCACCAGAATACTCAAAAGATATTCCTATTTCACATGATCATATGCCTTTTCAGTGTCAAGCTTGCACATAATACCTGGATCATCACTTCTTAGTCTAGAATCCACACATTCACTAGCTATGAGAGCAATATCCATTATTTTTAACTTCCCTTACAGTTTGTTTGGATGCTGGTTTTTGGTGGTATGGTATGGTTAGTAAGAGAACCACATTTGTTTTTATTGTTTCATTAATTATGTGGTATAGTATGATTTTGTTTCATGATTCTGTAACCATGAAAACCCTCACTTTTTGAAACCACCAATTTGGTGGTATCCCGTGGTTCTTTTATTTTTTTCCAATTATACCCTTACTTAAATTTAAATAATTCTAATTTATCCTTTATTATTTATTAAACTTTACTCAAAAGTTATATTAAAAAAATATTGATAAATTTAATATTTATAATAATTAAGGACATTTTTGTAAATTCTCAAGATACGATACAGTACCATACAGTCAAATCAAATAACAAATTATCATTTAACAGTAGCAACCCATACCGTCGATCTAACCATTGTACAGTACTATATTGTACAATACTATACCATACAATACCATATATTATGAAACCATGGCAAACCACCATCCAAACAAGTTGTTAATGAAGACCATTTGATGTTTGTCGACCAGTTTATGCACCACCCTTTTCAGCCTTTCTACAACAGTTTGGCAATGATTTTTATAAACACCACTTATGAAACTTAGTGGCCTAAAATCTCTAAGTTCTATTGCACCATTCTTCTTGGGAATAAGAGTCGCATAAGTAGAATTCAGGATCTTCTCTAACACCTGATACTGATGAAAATGCTACACAGTTCCCATTATGTCTACTTTAAGCAATTCCCAGAAAGTTTGGGAAAAGCTCGTTGGGAATCCATCAATTCCAGGAGTCTTGTCATGGGCACATATATTTTGTTATACAACTGATCACCTCCTCCTCTTCAAAGTCTGTTGCCATGTATTATGAATCCAATATACTTGAAACTGCTTCTCCTTCCACCTCTACCTGCTATGTCACTTAACCTGGCACTCTAGGTACTTAATCGTAGTCCTGGTTAACCTAAAACCTTTAGAATCTAAAGCATGTCTCCAAGGCTTCCAGTTTCTTGCTAACTCCCCGTGCATGTGTCATCAATCAATACTATATCATCTGTGAAGAACATACACCGCGGCACATCCTCTGGATATGTCGTATCAATTGATCCATCAATAAGGCAAACAAAAATTGGCTAGGAGTCGAACCCTGATACAATCCCATCACGATAGGGAAGTGTTCTGAGTCTCCTCCTACTGCTCTTACTTGGGTCTTGGCGCTATCATACATGTCCTTAATTGTCCTAATGTAAGCCACTGGTACACGTCTAGACCAAGACATCTCAATAGAACCTCCCTAGGAACTTCATCGTGAGCTCAGAAGGAGCAGGTAAAAGAAGCAAGCAACTTAAAGTAGCACAGAAGTGAAGAAACTGGGTACTATTTCAACTGGAAATTTGTTAGGTACCACAGTTACAACATCTTACTACTCCATTAGACACTTTTATATAGCCATAACTCATAATGTACCTTTCTCGGTGGGGTTCGTTGATAGCCCTTCTGCAGAAAGTACCTTTTCCAACTCCTTTATCAGGAAGCCCTCACGCTTGTCATCAGATACCTGCTTGGCTCTCTTATAAAGAGAAGGAGCAACACTAGTGGGAAGGTAGAACATTTCAATTAGAATGAAGATCCATGCATCAGTTACAGGTAATTAGAAATCTTACAAAAAGACAAACCTCATCCCACAAGCTTTGAAGATTGATTTCAGATGTTCCACACGTTTTCCGTATCCAGTATTAGCTGATGCTCCCTTTACAATTTTCTTCTGCATTTAGGTAAGTTCAGTAAATAAGAACCATATATGTGCATTGAGAAGGGTTTTAACAAATAATATTATGTGGACACTATCATAATAACCTCACCTTGACAGGTATTATTTCAGCAGATGATCCAGATTGACCATCTTCAGAATCACTCTTATCGGTGTCTCCACTATTTTCATCTGATAGCTTCTTAGAAACTTCTTTCCGCTTTTTGGTGGGGACATTATCCTCCGAATTAGGTTTTTTCCGTTTCTTCAGTCCCTCAGATTTCTCAACTGTTTCTTTTGTGGCAGATCTCTTTCCTGACTTTACTTTTGGTGCTATATGTTTACTTCGGCTGCTAAACCTATCAGAGTTTTCACCACTCTTCTTTGCTGTTTTACTTATTTTTTCAGAGCTTTTTTTAACACTGCTAGATTTACAAGCTTCAGAAGATACTAACACCTGTTAAAAAGAATTTGTGAAAATGATTTAACAAACATACTCCTCTTGGAAGTAAAGAAGTTTGTGAAACAAAATGCCACCTCATCTATTTGATTCTGAATGAACTTCTTAAAGGCATCAAGAGAATTTTTCTCAAGACCAAGATCTTCTTCCAGAAGCCTACGAACACCGGCTAGAGTTATTGACCTGAGATAAAACATTCACTTGAAACTGTTAAAAACACAGAAAAGAAAAAAACAAAAAAAAGGCCAACATTTACATAAATAAATAAGTAAATAAAACTATTGAGAGAACAGAAAAGAGATGCTGTTCAAATTGATCAAACTATTAAATAAGTGTTCGGGTGTATTCACCAGCAATACATAAAACCAACTAAAATAGGCTTATCTCCTTTTAAAAGCAAATGGAGAGAAAGTGGAAGGAGTCAACAATCAGTACTCATCTGACAATCAAGGGCCTATTTGACTAGTGAATTGCTCAATGTCATTTTGATTGAAAACCAATATTTATTTTCAAAAAAAAAAAAAGAACATTTTGTTTGATATCTTTCTAGGATTAATGTGAATTGTCACAACAATTACTTCCTTTACTGCTGTTTATCAGCTATTCATCTTCTTCCATCTACACATACTCGTGCAACATCATACAATTAAGAAGAATTCGGTTCAGCCTAACTCTACATTCTCACTGTTTTGAAGCTTCCATTATATTGAACTATTATGCCAAATATTCCCAAAACAGTGGGTCTACATACATCTTACCCTCCCTACACCCCATTTGTGGGATTACATTGGGTATGTTGTTGTATTCTAGAATACATATCACATACCCCAACTCAGAAATAAATGTCCCCTAAAGCACATCCAAAAACAGTTTCCACACATTACACCAATTGAAGAGACTCCGGAAACACAGAAACAGCCTTAACGTTGTCTAATCTGGAAGAACTGAAGAAAAAAGTGCATCCTATTTCTGCTGCCTAGTTTCTTTCGTGAGTAATTTACTCATCATTTCAATTGAAAAGTAACAGTAAGAGTTTTCATTAGGGGCACTGAGAGTGTAAAAAAAGCAACCAGAGTAGTTTCATCAAAAATCACAATTAAGTCAACTCAGTCAGTCAGCTACAAAAATTTTGTTGATCTCCTCAGGTTATGAAGCAGCAAAAATAAAAATGAAAAAGGAACTATGTTGTTGACAAATTATAAACCCATTGAAAGACAACTCTTCTTCTTGAGATACCCTTAAATTTCTTCCATTCAGATGCACCCAAACATGCATGAGGGTATAAATATCATACAAAAATCTTTCAATGCCATGATGGAGTTTTTGTTCTTTAGATATTACAGGTGGTAAAATGGATACAAGAAATACCCCATGGGTGATAAAATGGATTGACTACAACTAGGTTTTTGTTTTGATAAGAGATTTGGCTATAACAAGGTATTGAAGAGCATATGACATTAAAAAAGGCTTGTAATCAATACTTGGATGACGTAAAGCTATTACCATCCATTTATAGCCATCCCATTTACAACCCGTTAGATTGAATGCACAATGTCGACAGTGATTAACCCATTTTGCCACATTATCAAGTATATAGCAACACAACCTCGCTCCCAAATAATTATTTTTTAAAAAAATATTTTTATCTACAAAAAAAAAATTAATTTTTTCTTCCACTTCCGTACCCTAACCCCCACCCAGTCCCAACCCACCCGCACCTCTTTCACCCTCAATTTTTAAATTAGAAAATGTCAAGAAAAAATTCGTCCACCCTACCCGTCTCCTACCCTTCACCCTACCACCATTTTTTAAAAAATAATTAAAATAATTTTTTTTAAAAAATAAAATTTTCACTCCCAAATCCCACCAGACCCCCTAACCCAACAACAACAACATACCCCGTGAAATCTCACAAGCCCCTGGGGAGGGTAAAATGTACACAGACCTTACTACTACCTCATAGAGATAGAGGCTATTTTCGAAAGACCAAAAAAATTCAAAAAAGAAAGTTAAAAATTTTTCACCACCCAACCTCCCACTTTCACCATCCACCCCCCCCCCCCCCCATCCCAAATTTTTTTTAAAAGAAAGATAAAAAAAAATTCAAAAGAAGATTAAATTTTTTCACCACCACAACCCCCACTTTCACCCCCCCCCCCCACCTCACTCCCAAATTTTTTTCTTTAAAAAAATTCAAAAACAAAATTAAATTTTTTCACCCCCCCCCCCAAACAATTTCACCCTACCCCCAACCACCCATCGTCGCCCCTAAATTTTTTTAAGGAAAAATTTTTAAAAAAAAAAAATTCTCCTGCAACCCCAAATTTTCTTTAAAGAAAAAATAAAAATATTCAAACAAAATTTTTTTTCTACCGCCCTCCCTCTCCCTACCACCACCACCACCACCCCCCAAATTTTTTTAAAAAGAAATAAAAAAAGTTTAATTTTTTTCACCATCTCCCTCCCACTTCCACCCTACCCCCAACCCTAAGTTTTTTTAATGAAAATTAAAAATTAAAAAAAATAAATTTCACGCCCCTCCCCACTTTCCCCCTACCCCTTGGACTCCCTACCACCGCCCCCAAATTCTTTTTTAAAATAGATTAGCACATAGTCACCCTAAGTTGCTCGGACTCTTCACTTTTTGGTGTCGCACCCGTGTCGACACAACATGGATGTGAGTGGGATCCGTGTCCGACTTGGTCAACCAGTTTCGGGTACTTTGACCAAAAATTGATGGGGAAAGTTTGGAGGGTTGAATGATTTCTGTAATCAATACAAAAGCTAAGGTGAAATTGAAGAAAATGGAATACCTATTATATAGAAATTTCTATGACACGCCTTCTTCTTCAATCTCCTTCCGGGATTTTCTTCAAGTTCTCCACATAATCTCATAATTTAGGTTTTATCACTCTATTTTTAGATATTTTGATTATTTTTTAGGCGAATCTTTGCACCCGTATCCATACATGGATCCATATCCCCGAATCTTAAAAACTAGATCATGAAAGATCCGACCTCTAGATCCGCACCCGTATCAGACACCCGTACCCGAGTCCGAGCAACTTAGTATTTACCCATTCAAAAATATGAGTGATCCATTAAAATAAATATGGGTTGAATAAACTCTTTTCACCTTATATGAGTTGAAATCGCCACCCCTATACTGAACTATAACTTTCAGGTGCTAAACCCCTCTAAACTATCATGTTTTTATTAGTTTCATACGTAAAACCCCTGAACTATAAATTTCACGTGCTAAAACCCTTGGCTTTGACAGATGGCAAAGTGTGTGTCACCACCTCCTTAAAGATGCGTGAAGGGAAAAAAAAAAAGCCATCTACGCGGCTTTTACAACGGCTAATTAAGCAATGGACTAAGCAAAAAAAAGGAAGAAGACAAAAAAAGAACTTGTGAATATACAGATACATTCTTCAACTTCTCAATGTTCAGGGAATTTTCGATCATATAAAATAAAAAACTATAGACTGAAATCACTGGGAAATGGAACCAAAGGAGAACTGGTCTACTTCAATTTCTCTACCGCCGGAGAGCAATTAGCGAAATGGGACAGAAGTGGCATCCCTTAAGTTTTCTTCTTTACTTTTTCTCATCTTCCTTTTAACTTCTACCTTTTAATTTTCTCGAGTTCTACTCTTTTTTCTTTTTCTTTTTTCTTTTTTTGAGAATTCGTAAGGTGTATTCTTCAGCATTAAGGAGATGTTGGCCACCTTCAAAAAGGGATTACAGCCATAAAATCTATAATCTAACCTACGTCTTCTATACAAAGTTGTTTACACCAAAAAAGTAAAGCAACCATACAATTTCATTTCACTTTGTGAATGAAATTGAATCTATCTTTAAAACATTTACAATTTCAGTAACACGTGTAGTACCACTTGGTATATTTTTAAAGCATTTTGGGAGTGTGAACACACTTGCACAACATGTAATGAGAAGGGGGTTTGACACCTGAAAGTTATAGTTCAGGGGAATAATGCATACTACACAGTTTAAATATGAAGCTAATAAAAATGTGAGGGGTCGTTTGGTGTGAAGGATAAGTAAGAATTATCCTGGGATAAAAATTAAGTAGCACTTGGATGGCCGTTTGGTTGACAAAAGGGGGATAACTTATCCCGGGACTAATAAATAGTACCGGGATAAGCTATCCCTCTTCTTGGGGGGTATAGTAATCCCGGGATAAGTTATCCTGGGATAAAAAGGTTAAATGACAAAAGTATCCTTTTAAACCTTTTTTATATCTCATTTTGTATATTTACATTTTTTTA
>JBCEWC010015445.1:0-13721 GCA_038996855.1 Solanum aculeatissimum
TTCATGATTCATATAAAGCATTCACCATGAATATATATGAATCTAAGTACATTCGTCATTTTTTGGCTCCTTTTTTTGGTGTTTTCTGTTCGTTACAAATTGAACATCTGTGAACGGATTGTTCTAAATTATAGGGATTGGATTTGGTTAGGGTCTGTTTAACTGAAATTGTATACAATGAATCATTTTTAAGGAATTTTTGTAATTTTACAAACGATGGGAATATATTGAAATTAGCTACCTACACTACGGAATTTGTAAAATTTAGCCATATTTTTTATTAGATTGGTGATGCAGTTTACTTGTCTCTATTTCAAATCGAAGCATATAATTTCAAATGTTTCCTGCAGATACTTGGCACTGGTGTTACAATAAATTTTTCGTCTGCTAGGTGGAAAGATATAATCGAGTCTTGAGATTCCGCCATGCTGTGTTCAACTCATGAAACTGCACTTATATGAATGGAACTGGGTCGTTGAATACATATAAAGGAAAATCAGGAATAATTGGCTCTTTTATTTTCAACATTTTTACAAAACTTGTCAATTTAGTTTATGTAGCATTGAATCGGTCTATAGAAATCTTCGTGATTGATGCAAACTTCAACTGGACATATTAAGGATTCATAAAGTCGATCCCAACTAGATTGGAGTTCAACATGGTAACGCAGCAGGACACAATAAATATATTTCATAGACAAAATTAGTTAACTACAATGAAGAACCAGAAAAATAATCAAACTTGTATGTAGCATTAGGAGAAATTAAAGCCTCTGCATACGTTCGATCGATGAAAAGCCAAACTTGAGGCCCAGCTATTCTAAATTCTTTCAACTTCCGTTTCGATTCCATTATTCCATCAGCAACTTGTTTCAACTCATAAACCACACATCCATTTTTATCCCTCCTGGAAAACAAGAAATCTATAGTTTTACTCTGTTTAAAGAACAAAGGACCAACATTTGTGTCCAGGAATAGCCTTCCTCCTTCCTCATACTATAAACTAGCAGATACTCCATGTTTTCCCAACATGTAGTAGCTACGAAAGGCATTATCGAAGGTCTAATGAAATAAATCAAACGATCTTGTATTTTGGATCGGACGGTAGACTGATGCTGATTCACTGAGGTCCTCCGGCTTCCAGAAAACGATTTTGTCAGGTAACGGTACTGCTAGAAGAAAGAATCCATGAATTTCATGCTCAATTGACGATTGATTACGGAAGGAGGATCCTTTTTGAGTGCCGTTAAGATTTGGTTCAGGTAATAATGGGGCTTCATGAATTGAACATCTTCAATTAAAGAACGCCATGATTCGCAAACGTATTTGAACCTTGTAATCGATTTCCTGGCAAGTGTTAGGATATATTAATGGTGATATCAGTAGGGAACGCCATTGATGGAATTTTTTACTTTGAGCTGAAACTGCTTGGAGGGTTTAATAGGAGGGGAAAATATGTAGTTTGGGTTTGGTAGGAAAGAAAATAAATTACAGTGTTTGGTTGGGACTTGGGGGTCGACTAGGAATATATTTATCTTTGTATTTTAACAAATCAGTTATATTCCATTGATAATGAAGTTTGACAAAATGCTTAACCAGCGGACAACTTGAGCAAATATAACGTACAGGCTTTTATGCATTGACAAATTATTTTTGACATGAAATACATGGTGGTAGAAGCATATCAATCTACATTTTAACTGCTAGCAACACTTGTTCGCGAATTCTTACTGGTCTCTTGACTGCATTGGTGTACCCCTGTACAGAATGAACAAACAAAACGTAGGGATCAATTTGATGTTTATTTTCTTCACTATCCAAAAGTCAAGTCTATTGTGTATATTAATCATATAGTAGCATTGCTTAAGTTAAATGGCAGCAGTACAAGTTAACATTTGAAACTGCATTTGAGCTCAAGGATATGAAAAGAATAGTACCATGTGTTTGGGTTCATGCAGTAAATATAGATTTGATTAAATACCTCATTAAACTTAAACAACAAAGGCCGTGAATTCCTCTCCTCCAATTTTTACTTGAGTTTAGTATGGTCGTTATCTTGAGTAGCTTTGTCACTTAGCTTCCTAAACCTGATAAACAGAAAATCATCATGATTCATGAGTAGATGCGTCTACTATCAATGAAATGCCAGAACATGTTTCTCAGCTGATTAATAGTTTCAAAAAGCTCATCGAGTAGCATGGTGTGGAAGCATTGGTCTTGAAGTAATTAACGAGTACCCAAAGCAAAGATATGTCATTTGTGAATAATGGCCATAAGATCATTTGTTCACTTTGCTGTGAAACTGAATATGAGACAAACATGAGATGAACATAAACACAAAGCGAGGACCTCCAACTGAAGTGAGACAACTTTTTGTTTTCTTTTTTTGACAAGGTAATATAAATTAGGTCAACCAAATATCAAGAAAGTACTGAAAGTAAACAACTTATAACAATTCTATACAAATTAAAATCTCAAAGCTTCTATAAAATCCATAAACTGCCCCCACACTTTCTATCATTTTACCCCTACACCAGAAATAAAGATTTTGAAGGCACCGGTTTCTAACAATAGCTAACTGACTCTATTGATTTTTGAAACATCTCTTATTTCTTTCCAACTGAATGTCCAGATGATGCAAAGAGGTATGGTCCATAACAAATTGCCCAAAAAAAAAAGATATTGACTTTTGAGCTTATTGGAAAGAAGAAAACTGTGCAGGTGGAGAGATCAGCCACAGTACATAAAATAGCAAAAGGTTTTAAGAACAGAATTTTACGATACTTCCATGTGTAAGCAAGCTAGACATCATAGATATTCACAAATCTGTCCATACAATTACTCTTGCCACCTCTTATCACTCTACCACAATTCCCAAAAGATTAGGTTTATCCCCTCATACATAAGGTACTCAAGCTTTGTTTTTAATAATAAGAATATGCTCGAATACTTCTACTTGCTTGCTTACTTATTTGAACTGCACATGAGATAATCGAAAGAAGACAGGTTTGGTAACCAATGGGTGATTATTTCTAGGATTCACATGCTAAGGAAATGCCTCACTTGGTATTTTGGGTTTCTATTTCACTTAAATAGGATCTCTTTCAACATGGTGTTTATTGTTTTCCACTCTAAATTTGTTAGTCTAACTAGTTGACTGATTTTGTTCTTTAAAACATGTGTGAAACAGAAACAATGAGAGGAAATTCTATCCTGCCTTAAATTTATCATAATATAATCAAACTAAAGTTGATAGTGATTCAATAAATTTTCACATAATTGATTTCAACAGAAGATGGAGGAATGTACGGCTATCAATACCTGTCAAAGAAGGAACGAGAATCGACAAATTTCTTCTTTCTTTCGGGCAAGCCTACTTTCCCGCTAGCTGTGGTACCTCCAGCAGAACTTTTATTCTGACTAGAAGCACTAGGCAAATCATATTGCTTTTGTCTAGAGGGATCTCTGAAATGTATTATTTTATCTGAAGAAGCTGATGCTTTAAACATTGTACTGCTACTCTCGCACCTCAAAACGTCCTGGCTTTCTGCACCTGTGGGTGGTGAGTGAAGGTTGCTACTTCCTTGCAAAATTTTTTGCTTTTCCGCCTAAAATAATGTTCGATGTATAAATGAACATATAACATAAAGAAGTTCTCATAATGCACCACAAAAGCAACATAATCTAGAAATAGGATCTCTAGAGAATCATAAGGGAAAGCTAATTTGACAAGGAAAAGTGTCACATGGAAACTAGATAGGCACATATGCACATACATGCAAAAGAAGGAGAGAGATTAATCACAGACCCCTAGTTCAAGTCGTGACAAAGCCATCCAATAACTATATTCTACGCTGGAGAATATCCAGCACAATATAACACATCTAAATGTCGGTGTCCACCTACGTGTGTGTGTGTGTGTGTTTATTGTTGAGACATTAAAAATTAAGTAATTAAAACTGCGCTTTCTTTGAGAGGTTAAGGTTTTTGATGAGATGATCATATACTGCGAGATGGTCATACACTTCAACATGGTACTAGAGTAAGCAAAGTCTCTGGGTTCAAATCTCGCCACCACCTAAAGGCCAAAAATATATTTCCATGTGTTTGACCCATGAAAAACAATCATGCCACGTGTGAGGGCTGTGTTGAGACATAATATAAATCAAGTAATTAAAGATGTGCTCTGTCTAATAGCTTTAGCTTTTAGATGGGATGGCCACACACTTCAATACACATATATGGAGGAATTACTTCCTAGAGATCCAACCAATGTTCACTGATGTGAGACTAGTTTGGGATCTATATACGTGTCAAAAGTGTATCAACCTAGTTTTCTTTTCCAGCTACAAAGTGCATCAAAATTCACAAGCAGAGTTGAGAGTGCTCTACTTACCTCATGAACCAAGAAAACTTTCACAGCCGATGCCAGAACAATATGACAGGAATCATAACCCTGTCCAAAACACCAAATCAAAGAGAATAGATCATTTCAATTTGATATGACGATGGTTTATAAAGACTATTCAAATCTAGTTTCCTTCTATATATGCAGTTGACCATGCTAACCTTGAAGTTTATAAATTCACCAATTGGGGGATCCAATGAAAGCATTGATGCATCTGAAGCACCATGATGCATAACCGAAGAATGATCAGATTTTATGTTCTTGTACGTCATAGCATAGGACACCATTGTATTTAATAACTGATCCAAATCAGCTTTTTCTTTCTTTGAGAGTAAATGCAATGATAACTGCAAAAGGAAGAATATATCAGTTCCAATTCTCATACCAATAGGTGAATCCAAGTTCTCACTGTAACATTCACAAAAGAAAACTAACTCGCCCTAGCTTCCATAATAACACCAACCTAAGCATAAGTAAGGAAATTAAGCAAAAGAATGATAATCTAAATAGGCAGTAACCACAAAATAATTTCTAATGAGTGAAACATTTTTCCCCAGTATGGTGAATATCTTTTCAGAATCACATTCACCAGGTTTTTACACTTGCAACCTTTACAAATGACAAGTAGACAGCCTGGGTAAATCCTTTTCCAAAGATGCATAACTGGACAAAACCCTAGGCAACAACACCATATGATAGTCAAATGCAAAAGTGCTTTATGTGTAATTAAATAGGAAAAGAAAATCCAAATGCAACTAAACCAACAGATAATTTGACAAGAATTACCGGTTTCAATGTCGAAGGGGACAGAATATGTAGGAATGGAGAAATCAAGTCTTCCACAATGGATTTCGTTGACAGATGCCTAGAGATGCAGGGTGGTATGCTGTTCTTCCACGAGTGTAAGATTTCCTTCTTTTCTATTGATATTGTTCGATATCTGCAGTTTATGTGAGAAGAAACAACAGTCAACACTAATAATATTTAGGACGAGTATCCAGAGAATGCTAACAGTACCTTTGGAAAGACTTAGGCCATTCAATATTTGGTTTTCCAATTTGAGCTACAAGACCATGTATAGACATTGCAAGAGGAGACTGATAAACTGCAGAGAGAAATAATAAAATAAGGCTTAAAAAGTATTAAATTTCAAGCAAGCAGATGGTAGTATTTCGTTTACCTTGAAGGGAGAGATGTTGAGTGCGCATGGTGTATTGATGAAATATATCTGAGCAGCCAAGAATATCTGAGCATTGGACCTTCAAGATAAGTAATTAGCATATATGAGATATTGCCAGACTAGATACGGAAGATCAGATGAAATAAAAAGAACAAAGAAAAACAATTGCGGTAACTGATTCTCAATGCACTTACTGTCTTTTGCATCACGGGGTCCGTATAATGGAGTTGCAAAATGTTCTCATGGATCCCATCAAAAATTAAGTCATAGTCACCCCTGAAGAATCATCAAAGATGAAACTAGATAATCCAGAACATCAAACAAGGTATTCCCATTTTTCACCTACCGATGAGATATTAGAGAGTGCAGTGTCTCAAAGTCATTGGCCACACTGCTGCAATTAAAGGATTTCTTTGTCTGCTTTACTTTTTTCTTTTGCAAAATCTTCAAATATCAAACAATAAGAAGAATACAGAGGGTCAAAAGATTAATCACGAGGAAAAAAAGACAAAATGATATAGTTAGAAGTTAGATGGAAGTAGAACTTGAAGATTTAGGCAGTTTGCTTACCTCTTTCCAAATATCAAAAGCATTTCTTGTTGCATCCTTCCGCCCAACAACTTGAGAACTGAGCTCCAACTAAGTTTACAAAGAATGTATCACTCATTAAAAAGAAACTGGAAGGATGTGCAAAAGAAAAGCTTATATAACAGATTTAACATTTACGCTGTGAAGTTCCTAATTACAGTGAAGTTCATCTTAAGTCCATTGCAAATTTGGTCATGATATAACTTGTTTTTTACTTGAATTTGACATTTTTCAGATGTTGAAACAAAAAAATTATGCTCTACAAAGCATTCCTTAAAGAAATCAGAATGACTCCATAGAAATTAACTAATGGTGGTGGGTAAGAACAATGAACTAATATTCCTGGAATTCACATGATAAGTGAAGGGTTGGATTAGTCAAAAAAACAAACAGATTCAGACTTACACAGTTACAGATGTTATATTGTTGACATTGTGAATCATGGTTGATAGAGGCAATTTTTTATCTAATAGCACTCCCAATTTCATCCTTGAGAGGGAATCTTAGTAGCTCCATTGATTGGCTACCTGAACGTTCACCTTATTGGTAAGGGTTTGATTCCCCACCTTGTAATCCCCTTCTCCTACCCTCAGTGTAATTAATTCTTTTTAAAAAGAAAACATCCTTGATGGAAAGTTAGTTGCAAGCAAACTGATCTTACAAGTCACAATAGTATGATTTTTGATAAATTCTTAACCTCTTTCCTCTATTGGACTAATACCACAAAAAGAAATGCATGGTGACTATAAAGCCATACCATATTAAGAGTCTCCTTCTTCTTGTTAAGAAACTGAAGGGTGTTCAGGCACGATCTTATGTCACAGTCTGGAAAAAATAACTTCAGAAATCAAGTTCAAGTTGCCAATTAACAGGAAAACATACTTAGCAAGATGTAACAATTCAACGCACAAAAAGAAGGAAAATGCAGGATATTGGATAAATAAGCAATTACAGCAGCTAAGCAAAAACTCAATAAGAATACTTGTCATTAATTCAAAAAAAAAAAATTGCAATCTTATATCATTTCCCCCTCAAGAACAACATTTTAATTTTTATGATATGATCACTAAAGTAAGAATAACATTTGTAGAGAGAGAACCATCAACCAAGATGATGCATACAAAATGTGCAGCAAGGTAACAAAGGCAAAGAAGGAATATATAACAAACAGCAGAAACTAAGGTGTGCTAAAAATTGCTAAATCTCTTCAGCCTCGCTGCACATTCTTCCATACATCAAAAGATGTATTTAAGTATTTGGTATCAGCATGCATTTGGTGTCTTCACCATTTTCAAAGCACCTAAGAATTCTATCATAGAATATGGTGAGGCACAGGTTCTCCTAATCTTTGTTTTATGAACTCCCATCAAATAAATCATCTCAAAAGAGGGTGGTATAACCCACTGTATCCCAAAAAATATAGAAAATGAAACAGCAGTCCTTTACGATTCAGTTTGTTTTGATGTAGGTTCTCACTTTTTGGTATGACTTGTATATGGGGTTTCCCTCGATAGGTAATAAAAGAATTTATTTTATAAAAAAAGACACCATTTAGAAGGGCAAAAGACACAACTGAAGAGACTCCCTTCTCGTTGTCTTTACCAACCAAACTGCATGTTCCCTCCCATCTAACTGGAGGTTATATCGAAGTATGATCGAGCACAATCTGTGTGGATTACAGTCATTACTTATTCTACTAATGACATCTGCTGTCACCCGTCATTACAGTTGGATGTAATTGCAGATCAAGGCACTATTCTCAACAAACCAAAATTCTGCAGGAAACAGATCCTTAAGAAGATAACCAGTCCAGAGATTACCACAAAAGTCATCCTAAAAGGACAATAGGCTTTAAGTTCCTCCATCCGCTATCCATCTAACTCATGAGCAGACCACCATACCCATTTCCCAGAAAATTTTGAGTTGGTTTCTTCAGACCCTTCATACCAAGCCACATTGGCTGATAGGTAAAATTATACATTCCCTCCTCACTTTATCAAGTGTAAAAAGAGAGGAAGTGGCAATATTAGCACTGCTAATATGAGTAGTTCTGCCTCCTTTAGAAACCACCATCTCTTCCGCTAATCTTTCTCAAACTAATTCACATCAAACATATAAATTTAATCCCTGAATATAGCCCCAAAAGAAGTTGGCCCAAATAGGTAAATATAAGATAGTGTATGCAGGTAGTTGCATACATGGATAAACAAGTGCATACATTGTTTCAATAGTCATTTTGGAAGCCTCTCCACTTGCAATAATTTTTCATGCATCCTTAATACTCCAAAAAACTTTTTGTTTTGATGGAATTGCAGCCTAACATGATCATTTCAGTTTGGCTCTAGTGACGACTTTATGTGCAATAGCTACACGATATTTGCAGTTCTGAAGGCCCGCCAATAGGCAGGTAAAAGTGCTTAAGTTCCCTAACAATCAGTAGGCTAAAGTTTGGTTCTGGCACTTTATGTGTACTTTTGCATGCTTTGAATTAAATATATATCAATTATAACGTAAGATGCAACGCTTACATTGTTCCTTTTAACAGATTTTTGGTGGCAAAGCAAATGAAACATTTTACTAACAGTTCCTATACTACCACTAAAATTTCAAGTTCACGACTCAAATTCATCAGAGAAATTCAGATTTAATAAGCGATGCCTTCAACCAAAACGAAGGATGGCACTCACCAGTATACTCTGCTAGAGCAGTAAGAGCGATGGAACTTGTCTTGACTCTTTCTCTGTTACATATGTATTTGAGCCTACAATTATGCATTAACTTAGCTCTATTAGACTTAGAAATATCTTGTGAATATACAGGCTCTGCTAAATAAACACATTGTTCTATGATACTTCTAAACTAAAGCAAGGTCCTAACAACTGAAAATTGGAACAAGATTTGTGTTCTTTCCAATATGGGCAATACTTCTTAAAACATAAAGGATTCAGGAGTACACGAAAGTGTCAATACTTTTTGAGTTGTAATATGGAAATGTCAATCATCCATTTGATCATATCTAATAAATAAGAACACAAAACAAAAGTGAATGGGCAGAATGTGTTTGATGCTTTATCAGATTCTGTCAATCACCTTAGCAGCCAAGATACAACTTTCCAATAGCATCGACAGGAAGAGTTATACAGGTTGTTGAGAATACAATTAAAAAAATAAAAGTGTGCTCCCTCTTAACAACTTATGCTTTAGATGAGATGGTCACATGGTATCAGAGCAGTAATAAAAGTGTGCTCTCTCTAACAGCTTAAGTTTTTAGATAAGATGGTCACACACTTCAATAAAGGTCATTAATATAGCTTGACTTTTGAGACATCTACACCAAATGGCAAATAGAGCTCTTGTTTGTCAAAATGGTAGCCTAAGAAGCCATATGAAATATAGGATTCCCAAAACAAAAATTGTAAACTCTACATGTTAGATAATAATCCCTCTGTTCCAGTTTATATGATTACTTTCCTTTTTAGTCAGTCCCAAAAAGAATGACAAGATTCTATATTTAGTAACAATTGAACTTTAAAATATCCATTTTACCCTTAATGAAATGATTTACAGACATACAAATATCTATCACTTATTTTAGACCACAAATTTCAAAAGTCTTTCTTTTTTAAAGTACGTGTCAAGTCAAACTAACTCATATAAAATGGGACGGAAAGAGTAGCATACATGAAGCAAAAAAAACATTCTGATTTGCAATTTTGGATTTTAGCCCCCTCAATCTGGCGTATTTTAAACTCCATTTGAGTGAAACTATAGGCCATAAAATTCAATCAGATGCTATCCTTCTGTTAAAGTCTAAGCTTTGTGTAATGATAATCTATACATTCAAACATTATTCTCAATTTTATCTGACTCAAAATCCTTGAATTTTGTGGCACTATCACAAACAATCATTGAATTCTAATTATTCCATCTGGTCAACTTGGGCAATTATTAGGACTTTGGTGAGTTACAAATCTCATAAGAATTTGAAATTACTCGAATCGGTTGGAGCATTGCATTACATGAATCTGAAAGATGATTTATGCTGGATGCTAATCCAGTCTCCCTGAAGGTTTCCCTTATACTCTACCAAGCAGTTAATCATACAGAAAACAGATTCCAGGGAATCGGTCTGATAATTTAGTACTTACCTGTTAACAACACGACTTACAGTTGGTTGGACGAATATATGAACCCTGCAATTCCAACCGCACAAATAAGTACTTTGTTAGTTATGTAATTAGATATAATATAGGTAATATGTAAAACTGTCCAACAGATAGTGTTAACATTGACTAAAAAGAGAATCTGGATCATACACAAATAGACTTCATCCAATACTAGAAGAAGTGAAAGGATCACATAAAAGGACTATAAAGTTACACCAGGAGAAGCCCTAATTGCCTGACATAGGTCCTAGATGTGAAGCAAAGGAGTGAAGTGAAAAGGAAGAAAAGAAGAAATAAGAATTCGATGATGGATAAGGTAAAAACCAAAAGCATTTAATGACAAGCTATTGAAGGGGGTTGCATGGGACTTACAAGCTAACACAGATGCCTTGGTACAGGAAACAATAAGTTGCATTAACAAGTGAAGCACTACGCACGTGTAGAAACCTTTTGATCAAGAAGCATGTCTAGAAACCTATGACCTTGGCCACAAGAATCATGATGGTGGAATTTGACGGAGCAATGATCTATTAAATCAAAACAGGAGTGGTGCCGTAAGTTTTCATCAACGGAAGATAGAAAGCTTTTGAATAGTATAAGAGAACAAATAGAGGAGCTAAGTAGACTATTAACGAAACTCAAGGAACAAAGCAGATTATTAATGGAACAGAACTTAAGCAACCTGTACCAAAAGGTAGGATGCAGATAGGAAAAAAGAAATGTTCAAGTTATTGGAGAGAGGAGGAGTAAATACTTGAATCAAGCTAAGTGAACTAAAGATCTCTACTGTTTAAGAGATATTGAGATCTAAGAGAGATGAAGAAGCTACATCAATCAATTGCTTAACATAAATCACAAAGATAATTTGATAGATCTTCATACATCCACAACAGACAAAAACCTTAGCTACACTAGTAAAATTACGTTTAGTGAAATAAAGATACCACAAAGAATATGAATCAGAAAGATTATTCAGCATAAAATATCCCAATAGAAGTTTTGAAGTACCTTGAAGAGGTAGAAGTGGTATGGATAACCAAACTATTCCATTTACAAAGTAACCAATGCCAATATATAAGAATAAATGTGACATTCAAAGTTGGGCAAATTATCGTGGATGTATTAAGTTAGTCATGCATGAAGTTCTGGGAGAGAGTGGTAGAATATAGACTTATGGACATTACAAGGATGACATAGAACCAACTGGATTTATGTCTTGGTAGATCTACAACAGAAGCTATTAGTTTGTTAAGAAGATCGAAGGAAATTTCTAGGGAGAAGAAGAAGAATCTCCCGTTGATATTCATCTACCTAGAGAAGGCATACGATAAAGTGGGTAAGGAAAGTCCTTTGGATGCTTGAAAGAAAGAGTTCATGTCAAATATACAAACATAAAAGGATATGTGCAAGGGAGCAGTCATACGTGAGAAAACAGTGGACAGAGATAAAACATGAATTCTCTTTAACCGTTGGCTTACACTAAAGATCAAGCGTGACCCATTCTATTTGCCCTAGTTTAGAATGTCAACACTAAACAATTGACATTTCACTTGGTCGTAAAAAATTTAGAATTTTTTGTCCATATATTTGTTATTTATGCTTATATTTTTTAGTCTTGGACTAAACATATATACATACTTACATATATATATATATATATCCCACACTTCATTGTGCTTAAAGCTCCAACGGAACCAAAAAATCAAACCAACTGCCGCATAGAACTAGAATAGGACAGCTGAAGGTAGAACGTGAGTGCATAGCAATAAGAACCCTAACAAACTCAAAATCAAGATCTATAGAATCCATATGAAACCAGCAATGTCATATTAAAGTGATTGTTAAGTCTATGACTTATGGACCTAGTATTTAGATCTCTAGATGCTAATCTATGCACTTCAATCTGATGTCTTGCAGAATTTAAGCAATACTTACTTTGCTACCTGACGCAAAGGCCTTAAGGCAGGAGCATAAAGGTCATTACATATGCAAATAATCTGCAAATGAAACACACAAAATTGAAATTTGAGAATGCCATGAATATAGCCAAGTTACTATACAAATGAACATTTTTAGACGAATTCATTCTTACAGGTCTTAACAAAGATGTTTTTTGATGCCTCTTTTTTGATGACTTCTGCCCAGCATTTCCTCCCTCAGGTTCATTTTCTTTGCCTGCACGCAATTTTCTTTCAGCAGAAACCTACATTAATAAAGCACACGCTGTCATTCTATCAGAAACACACATACTGTCAAAATAAGAGATCCAGCCAAAGGTTGAAATTCACTTCATAATTACTATGAATACATATAGTGCCACAGAGTACTCCATAGTATTGATATTATTGTTCTATCAAGTTCCAGCAGACCAACTTGCTGTGGTAAGCAAATAACAAGTGGAAGTTTCTCCCACAGTGTTTTAAGGATTTGTGAGTCATAAGCTGCATAAACTAATAAAGCAAAGCAAGGGCTAGAAAAAGGACAACTCAACCCTCACTTTTGGAGTGACTAGTTGATTTATAAAGTTGAACATATGTATCATTCAAGCTGTAAAATATTAAAATTCTTAACAAATCTTAGTTTCTTTTTACTTCTAAAATTTGAATATGAGGACAAGCAAGAGGGGTTCAAGGAGCTGAAAATAGCTCAAATGACTCTTCAGGAGCCATTAATATTACTGTAGCAACACAAAAGATCCACATACAGTTTTCCATTTTTCCTACAGCTATAATATTAAGAGAAGGCCTACAGCTATAATTTATAACCAGTCTGACTGGGATTACTAAAATTACCAGGGTGAAACAAATCAAAAGCAAATACAAATGTTACCAATTTAAGGATGACGTCAACAGCTCCCTTTCCATCATTGAGAGCCCCATCAATTTCATCAATAACCTAGAATAGTAAAAGATGAACCATGGTTCAGAAAAAGAAGTGTAGATTCCACTAACAAATATTTGAAACCGAAAATCACAACTATATTCTCAAAAAATATTTGGCTTTTTAATCATCAGAGGAAGATTTAAAACTAAAAAACATAACTTAAAACTGACCAAACATTTGGGCTTTGAATCAGCATTCACAGAGTTCATTTGAACCACATCATGTATTTTAGCTTCAATACTGGCAGATGATCGATCATCACTTGCATTAATCTGCAAAGGAAGCATTTCAATCAACAGACAAACAGACACGTATTACTGCATATTAATTTGATTCAGGGGATATTCAAGGTTGGCGGTAGGTATAAAGGCACTTTGTGCAACTCATTTTTAGCAGGGAAATCAAGTTTTGCTATCAACTTTGTTAGAATAGGAATAGATAAATACAATTCTACTTAGAATAGGAATAGGAATAACAATAATATATAGAATCCCACT